>PVKA01005780.1:0-88182 GCA_004027165.1 Ctenomys sociabilis
AACCACATCTGGTACTGCAGCTGCAATTGGAGTTACCACTTGATTCAGTTTATGGTAATCTACCATCATTCCCCAAGACCCATCTGTCTTCTGCACAGGCCAAATGGGAGAATTAAATGGAGATGTGGTGGGAACCACCACTCCTGCATCCTTCAAGTCTTTGATGGCGGCACTAATCTCTGCAATCCCTCCAGAAATGTAGTACTGCTTCAGGTTCACTATTTTACCTGGCAAGAGCAACTCCAATGGCTTCCATTTGGCCTTTCCAACCATAATAGCCCTCACATGACAGGTTAGGAAACCAATGTGAGGATTCTGCCAAGTACTAAGTATATCTATCCCAATTATACATTCAGGAACAAGGGATATAAATAACTACAGGATGGATTTGAGGATCTATTGGGCCTACTATGAGTCAGACTTTGGCTAAAACTCCATTGATCACCTGCCCTCCATAGGCCCCTACTCTTACTGGAGGGCCACTATAGCATTTTGGAATCCCTGGAATCAATGTCAGTTCAGAGCCAGTGTCCAGGAGTCCCCGAAATGTCTGATCATTCCCCTATCCCCAGTGTAGTCACTTGTGCAAAAGGCCTTAGGTCTCTCTGGGGAAGGATTAGAGGAAGACCAACTGTACAAAATTCTGGGGGTATTGGGATCCTTCCCCAAGAAGACCTGACCTCCCCATCATTCAAGGGTTCTCAGTCTGTATACTGGCTCAAATCTGAGAACTGGTTGAGAGGCCATGATTGCCTGTTACCATGATTCAAAGAACGTCTCCTTTCTTTTGCCCCGTTATTCTTCTGATTATATAATTCTAGCAAAATTTTTTTACGCTTCTTACCTATTTCATTTTTAGGAACGCCGTGACTAATCAACCAACGCCATAGGTCTATGTGCGTCAGATTATTCTGATCAGTTTTGCTTCTGCCATACATGGCAATTAAATGCTGCCACTTGGCCTCTCCTGTTCCGGGATCAAATTAAGCCCATTGCCCTTAAATTTCCTAATTGAGTAACTGCAGTGCCCACTGTAAGGTCTGGCATGAAGAGCAATGAGAGGATGCTGGTGCTCCCCTCACAAATCTCCGAGTGTTAGTAAACGGTATGTTTCCAGGCTCATCCCGCTAAGAAGGGTTAGGTTTACCATGACAGAGCCATTCCAGCATCCCGATTTCCCTAAGCCTCTGATTCTCTTCATCAATAGTAAACCATGGAAGGCATTTCTAACTCATTCACAGTGGGCATCTTTTGAGCCATACTTCTATCAACCAGCTAAATAGACTGTTAACACCTTTCTGTACTCCACGGGCTGCAACATTGAATTCAGAATCCCTACTTAATGGGCTCATGTCAACAAACTCAGCCTGATTCAGGTTTATGTTCTTGCCACCATTATCCCACACTCATAAAATCGACTCCCATGCCTGTTCATTAGGCCTCTGTTTATAAGAGTTAGAAAACTCAAGAAGGTCTTTGGGAGAATAACGGATCTCTTCATGGACCTTATGTATTTCACCCCTAGGCTACTTCTGCGATTGAAGTCTGTTTATGGGCCTAGAGGCAAAAGTGAGTTCCTGAGAAGTCACAGCATTGTCCTGTTTGTTCCACACAGGATTGGTGTCTCCAGATATATTAGGAGACACTAGTATTGCAGAGGATGAAGGCAATGATTCCTCTGCCACAATGGGCAGGGAATTATCTTTGTCAGGCAAAAATTTCATAAGCGACTAAAAGCTCTAGGGGGCTGGGGAGATGGCTCAGTAGAATAAGTGCTTACCTGGCAAGCACAAGGGTCTGAGTTCAATCACCAGTTCTGCAAAAGAAAAAAAAAAAAGTCACTATAATAAAAACTCTGCATCCTCAGCCTCCTCAGGATCGTCCCACACATCTCCATTCCAATTTATGGGATCCAAGTCTGTCCCAATTAATGCCCTCATCTTTAATTCAGATAACCTTCGAGAGTGAGCATTTAATTTACATTGCAGTTCAGCCAATCGAATTATGAGGGACTGCATTTGGGTTTCTGCAGTCTCAGCCTTGTGGCTAAAAGAAAGGAGATTTTCTGTCAGGACACACTTAGAAACTTTTAAACTTTTTATCTGGGTCTGAAGGTGAGAAATTGATTCAATGAGCTCCTTATTTTCATGCATAAGTTTGTCCATTAAGGCTAAGACCAACCAACTGACATCATTGTATTCTCTACTCCCCCAAAGCTTTTCAAAATTTGTATATACAGAATCACTAAATTCCAGACATCTCACAAGTGGTGAATTGGGATAAATAAAAGGATTAATATGGCCTATTACTTTAAACAGCTCATGCCAAGGATGAGTATACTCAGTATGCTCCTTAAGATCAGGAGAGACCATGGTGTCTTTAGGACTCATCAAATTTCGGAACCAACTCCACGAACTTTTAAAGACATTTTAAAATGCCATCATTATATTGTTTCTCTAGAGCCACTGCCAGTACCATTTTTCTATATTAGTTTTACTTAAAGGAACAGATATAAGAAACAAGATAATGAATTATAAGACTGGTTTATGACAGCCACAGAGTCAGATGAGGGAGTGTGCAGAGGGCATCTGCACAACTCAGACTAAAGAATTCAATCCCAAGGTCTGAAGCTCACTGCTGTGCTCTGTTCAAGTCTCTGTTTATCAGCTCATGGGTCAATGACAGGAGACTGAAGAGTCTGCGATGGCCACTGAAGAGTCTGGGACACAAATGAAGGATCCAAGCCAGAGCTGAAGAGTCTGCACTACAAACCAGGTGATGAAGGCCAAGCTGAATACGAAGACTAAAGTTCCTCCGATGAAATGAGAGAGACATCCACCACTTCCTCAGCCCCCTTTTTATGGTCCCTTTTAGCTGAGTCACTCTGGGGCAGAACCAGTTGTGTTCCAGGGCAGGACCCACAGTAGGAACGGAGCTGGAACTGTGGGAACTGCGCTGGTCATTGGCCCAGTTGACACAATGTATCAACCACTACCAGGAGTTTATTTTTTCCCCATTCTGTTTTCCTAATGTGTGAGTTCACAGCTATGAATTTCCTTCTGAGAACTGCTTTCATCGCATCCCATAAGTTCTGATAAGTTGTGCTTGAATTTTCATTGAATTGTAGCTATTGCTGAATTTCTTTTTTAATTTCATCTGGAGCCCATTGGTTGCTGAGTAGAGTATTGTTTAATTTTCATGTATTTAGGGTATTTTTCTGTATTGTCTCATTTATTTCCAATTTTATTGCACTGTGGTCAGATAGTATGCATTTTCTGTTTTCTTGCATATACTTAAACATGACCTGTGGACCAGTATGTGGTCTATTTTTAGAAAATGAACCATGTCCAACTGAAAAAAAGGTATATTAGGCTGTTGTTGGGTGATACACTGTATATGTTCACTATGTCCATTTGTTCCAAGCTCTGGTTCAGTTCTGGTACTTCTTTGCTAATTTTTTGTCTGGTTAACCTATCTTTTTTGGGATAAGGTGGTGTTAAGTTCTCCTGTTAAATCCGTGGTCTTGGATATTAGATTTTTCATGTCCATTAAGATTTGTCTTTTAGAGTTGCATGCTCCCATGTTAGGTGTATATGCATTTATGAATGTTACTTCTTCCTTTTGAACTTTACCCCTAACCAGTATATAGTGGATGTCTTTATTTCATTTGTTCATTCTGATTTAAAGTTGAGACTGTCTGAGAACAGGATTGTTGCCCCTGCTTTTTTCTGAATTGCTGGGGTGTAGAATGGTTTTCCATCCTTTGACTTCCAGCCTATGAATTTCCTTTTGAGTTAAGTGTGTTTCTGGTATACAGCATTTTGTTGAACTGTGTTTTGTAATCCACTGTGTCACTCTTGTTTCTTTTAATTGGTGAAATGAGTCCATTTACATTGATGGTAATAATTGAGGTGTATTGATTTACAATGGACATGTTATTTACCTGCTGTTGTTTACTCCTTTTTCTCTTGTGTTTAATTGTTTGCTCTATTTAGTGAGTTCCTTCTCTTCTCATTGATGGAGTTCTGATCATTTTGGTCCCTCTCTAGAATATCTTCTATTAGTCTGTATAGGGTTGGCTTTGTCAACATGAAATTCTTTAGTTGTTCTTTGTCATGGAAGTATTTCACTTCTCCATCAAACCTGAAAGAGAGTTTTGAAGAGTATAGTAGTCTGGGCTGGAATTTGTTTTCATAGAGGACTTGAAGTACTCTGCTCCATGCTCTTCTTCCCTTCATGGTTTGTGAAGAGAATTCTGTCATAAATCTGATGGGTTTTCCTTTATACGTGATGTTTCTTTTCTCTAGCAGCTTTCAAATATTTCTGGGATCTTGACTATTTTATGTTTCAGTGTGTTTTTAATAGGGTTGAAGTTATTTGGCATTCTGTATGCTTTGGTTACCTGAGAGATTGTTTCCTCATATTTGGGACATTTTCTGCTATTACTTCTGTCCATATTCTTTTTATATCATTTGTATTGGTTCCTTCTTTCTCTTTGATGCTTATTAGTCTAATGTTGTTCATTTTTACATCATCTTGCAGGTGATGCATTATTTTTTCCTGCATCCTAGTTGTTTTTTTTTGTCTTTTTGAGACAGGGTTTCACTATGCAGTTCAGGCTGGCCTTAAACTCACTTTGTAGCTCAGGCTGGTCTCGAACTCACAACAATCCTCCTGCCTCAGCCTCCCGAGTGCTGGGATTACAGGCATGCACCACCACGCCCGGCTCCTAGTTGTTTTTAAAAGATGTTTTCTTAGCTTTTCACTAGCTGTGATAGCATCTTCAAGATCTGAAACTCTGCCTTCATTTTCATTCAGATGGTTTTGCTAGCTTGTGATTGATAGTTCTTCTATATCTCTTTTACTCCCTTTCATGGTATTTCTTGCCTGTGTTGCTCATTCAAGGAATTCATTGCTTTTCTAATGTCCTCTGTTTTGTTTTTTTGTCAGTGTTTTCTTGAGAACCAGTTATTATTTCTTTTACTTCAGAGATTATTTGTGATCTGATTTCCTCTATATGTTTCTGCATTTGATTCTTTACTTCAGACAGTATTAATTCAGGGATTTCTTTTATTTCAGAGATTAATTCTGATCTGAGTTCCTCTGTACTTTTCTGCTGTTTATTTTCTTCTGATGCTAGTAATTCAGAGACTTTTTCAGAGATTAATTCTGATCTGAGTTCCTCTATAGCTTTCTACTATTGTTTTTTTTTTTGTGTGTGTGTGTTTTTTGTTTTTTTTTTTTTTACTTCAGACACTATTAATTCATTCATTTCAGCTGAGCTAGTGTCCTCTGCACTTGTTTTGGGTGTGCTCAAGGCCTGAGATTGCATTTTGCTCCTTCTCTTCTTCATTTGGTATAGCACTGATCTCTGACCTTTGGTGTAGAGCTTTGGTGCAGTTATAACCTTAGCACTTACTGAAATTTGGGTACAGATCTATTAAGTTTGAGTTTATCCAGTTGTGCCTCATTTGGGTCTAGCTGTTGTGCTCAGCTCCTTCCTGCTGCAGCCCTTGGAAGTGAACCTGTTGTGCCTTTATGGCTCAACAGTGAATGTGCTGTGCCCCTCTGTTGTGCCTCTGGCCCAGAGGGTGCAGGGGAGCGCAGAAGCTCTCCCACCAAGTAGTAGGGCCTGGGATTGGGCTGTGTCTGGGTGGTCCCGAGAGTGTGTCAGAAGTTCTCACTCACTTGGTGGGCTTCAGAGATGGGTTCTAGGGGGGTGGAGTGGTCCTGTGGTTGAGGCAAAGGGTCTCAGTCACATGGTGTGCCTGGGTTTGGTCCAGAGGTCCCAGGGGCACACAGGAGTCAGAAGCAGCTCTCCCATGCACTCACCGGGCCTGGGTTTGGGCTGGATCTGGGGAGTCCCAGATGTGCAGCAGAAGTTCTCATTTGGCGGGCTTGAGAGGGGGCGGATGTGTCCTGCGGGTGCGGCAGAGGGTCTCACTCATGCAGCATGCCTGGGTTTGGTCCAGGGGTCCCGCGGGCACACAGGAGCCTGCGATTCTTCTTGGGAAGAGTATCATGAGGCCTGGCGAGATGGCTCAATGGAGTAAGCGCTTCCCTGACAAGCACAAGGGCCTGAGTTCAATCCCCGGTTCTGCCAAAAAAAAAAAAAAGTTTTCTCAGAGTATATATGAGATCCACATTCACAAATTCAAACAACTTTGCATAGAAAATATTTGGGAAAAATTGAATCTGTATTGAATTTATTTTCAGAAGTATGGCCAAATTACCAATGTTAATTATTTCAGTCCATGATCATGGGAGTTTTTTTTCATATATTTTATTCAAATTATTTATTCCATGTCTTGTAAGTTTCACTGCAGAGGACTTTTACTTCCTTGTTTAGATTTATTATTATTTTTTTTAATACCAGGGATCAAACACAGAACTTTGTACTTCCCACGCAGATGCTTATGCTACTGAGCTATATCCCCAGCTTAGGTTTATTCTTTTTTTATCGTTTTTTTTTTTTTTTTTTTGTATTTTAGGGTAGGGTCTTCAGGGTGTTCAGAGCCTCACTACTAGATCAGACTTGTAGTGATCCACCTGTTTACAGCCTCCCAAGAGCTGGGATTACAGACACGCACTGCCATGCCCAGTCTCAATTGCTTTCGCCAGCATGGAAGGGCTGGGGATCGAACCCAGGTCTGTGACCTGCTTGTAGGCACTTTTGCTGAGCTACTTGGGTGCCAGCCTAGGTTTATTCTTTTTTTTTTTTTTTTTTTTTTTTTTTTTTTTTTTTTTTCATGAGCAGAATAGATTTAGTGAGGAAAAGAAAGCTCCTGTCCAAGAAAGGGACGGGAGGGGGGTCCTGAGTTGGTGGTCCCTGGGGAAGCTGTCTCTTCCAAGGACTTTTTATAGAGGAAAACCATACAGTGAAGCAGGTCTAAGGTGGCAGAAAAGACGGGAACTCGCTTAGTTGGGCTTGAGGTGGGACAAAACCATGGTTAACCAATGAGATTATAAGTACCATTGCTTAGGTAAAATTGATTAAATCTAGTACTAAATGGGGAAGTGAGTTACATCACAAGAGGACGTGAATATGGGACTGAGTCTCTTCCTATTGGGGGTTGGGCTCTTTCAACGTGATTGATACCTATTTAGAATATCAATCCTGATGCCCCTCCCTAGGGAAGTATGCAGCTGTATTTGTTTTCTCTTTTGTCTTGGTCTTGAGATGTGCTCCATATGGGAGTGTCTGTCTCTGACCAGTAGTAAAGTCGCCTTGGCTTCCTTCTTATCTCCTTGAGAGCCTGGCCCTGTCTGACTGCCTAGAATATTTCTATCTAACTTGGCTGCCTGCAACATTCCCCCCACTGAAGAAGTAATCTGAGCTGCAGTGAGGGAACCATGTGCCGTGACCGCTCTGGCTTCTTCAGGTTGAAAGGGGTCATAGTTGTGTTCTGGAAGTCAGAGATACTCTTCAGAAGTTCTATCTAAAGGCCCTCAATAGATGACAGGCATTTTTCTCTTGGGTAAGCATATAGCTTTGAATCTCCATCCAGTGATCTCAGTGGAACTCTCCAAAATGATACAAGGAGAAAAACTGATCTCAGGTGGGTAACCTCCAAATGACGTAGGGAAAAATGATCTCCCAACCTAACCTGGAGAGTTTGCGTTCTCTAAAACTGAAGAATGAATTTTAGGAACAAACGGAGGTTATGAGCAGAATAGATCTATTGAGGGAAAGAAAGCTCCTAAGAGAGGGACAGAAGGAGGGTCCTGAGTGCGTGGTCCCCCCAGTTTATTCTTAAGTGTTCTGTTTTTTAAACCTATTTCAAATGAATTTTTCTTTCTTTTTTTTACTGATGTCACTCTTGTGGGAAAAGGAGCCTATTTTTTGATTGCTTTTGTATGCCACTAACTTGCTTAGAAATTCTGAGACAGTTGAAGTGGACTCTAGGGCTTTCTCGGTATAGAGTCATACCTTCTGCCTACAGGAATAACTTACTTCTTTCTTATTTGTATCTCTTATAATTTTATTGCTTTATTTCTCTGGCTGATTTTCATAAGTGGTGAAAGTGGAAGCCCTAATCTCATTCTCAGCTTTTTCCCATCAGTATGATGTTACCCATGGGTTTTCTATATGGAACCCTCATTATGTTTAGGTAAGATTCTTCTCTACATAGGTTTTATTATGAAAGTTGTTGATTGTTTTTCCAAAACTTTTTTTCTCTATATGTTGAGATGATCATGTGCTTTTTATTCTTAACTCTGTTTTTGTAGTGAATTATATTTATTAGTTTGTGCATGTTAAACCATTCCTTTGCCACTAGCTAAATTGTACAATAGTTTGAGTGTGATGTGGAATTCTTTTTACAAACATTTTTGAGGATTTTTGTATCTTATGTCCATCAAGAATAATAATCTAGAGGAAGTTCAAAATGGCCACCATGGAGACTCAGGAGCTGTGGGAACAGCTGGAGATGGAAGATGCTGATAATTCTGAGAAGAGTATTAATGATGAAAATGGAGAAGTATCAAAAGACCAATCTCAAAATAAACACAGTCATCACAAAAAAAGAAACGTAAACATAGAAGTAAACACAAGAAGCATAAACATTCCTCAGAAGAAGAATAAAAGGATAAGAAACATAAGCATAAATATAAACATAAGAGACACAAAAGGAAAGAAATTCTTGATGCCTCTGACAAAGAAGGCATGTCTCCAACAAAAATAACTAAATTTGATGGTTTAGATTTGCTGAAAGACTTGGAGAAGTAGAGGGCCTTGATTAAAGCTGAACTCAATAAAAAGCTGAGGGAAGGAAAGGTCCAGTCTGAGATGGGACTCAATTTACAGTGCTATGAGTCTGGCCATGAGGAAGAAGGGCAGATTCATGACAAGGTGAGAAATGGGAATAGGTTTAGTACAAAAGGGAAACTTGAAGTGATGGGCAATAAAAATAACACAAAAAAAAATGAAGTAAAAGCAGATCCAAAGAACAGACTAAGCGTAAGTCAGATGAAAAGTAAGGGAAGCATTCAACTAGCTGAAGAGAAAACCACAGGGAGCAAGTCCAAGGAAAGAAGGCAGTCCCAGGGTCCCTCCAAGAGAAGCAAGTCTCAAGACCAAGCAAGAAAGTCAAAGTCCCCCATGCTTAGAATGCAGTTCAGGAGAAAATTGACAAGGCCAGATCTCCCACTGAGAGAAGATTAAAATTGAAGAGAAGAGTAAGATAAAAGATAAAAATCTCCAATTATAAATGAAAGTAGAAGTGGGGATAGAGGTAAAAATTCCAGATCCCCAGTTGACCTATGAGTTAAATGCAAAGACAAAAGGTCACGGTCCAAAGAGAAAATCAGAAAGGTCATTAGGATGCTTCCTCTGGGAAAGAAAGTAAGTCACCCAGTAGGAGACCTGGTTGCAATCCTAAGAGAAGTCTGTCTCCAAAACTGTGTGAGAAGTCCAGGAGAAGTAGATCTCTGCTGTTAAATGATAGAATATCTAAACAGAGCAAATCACTTTCCTGAACTGTCTTCAGGAGGAAGAGACAAGAACCAATCTTTAGAAAGAAAATGTAGGGAACCAGAGAGGAGAAAACTTTCTTCTCCAAGAACACACCCTTGACATGACCTCCTCAGCAAGTGGCAACGGTCCAAGGATTGGACCCTCAATCAATGGTCTCCAACACGGAGAAGAAATCACTCTCCTATCAGAAGGTGGTCCTGCTCCCCACTCAGGTGCAGTGGGTTTCCCCAATGGAGAAGCAGGTCTGCCTGAGAAGAGAGAGATTCCAGAGGAGCAGGTCATATGTGAGGAGGTCTTGATCACAGGGTGGCCACAGGCAAAGAAGCAGAAGCAAAGTGAAGGAAGACAAATTCAAAGGAAGTATTTTGATAGGCATGATTTTGGAAGGCATGAAAGTTAAGTAGGAGTCATCCTCTGATGATAACCTGGAAGATTTTGGAGTAGAGGAAGAGAATGAAGAAGCACTAATAGAACAGAGATGAATACTGAGGCAAGAGACTGTTCAGAAATATAAGTACCTGGCTGAAAACAACAATCTGTGCCATCGGAGCCCACAGAGCAGCACTCAGACATGATTGCCCTCTCCAGATAACATCCTGGAGTGGGTCACCACCACTGTCAAAGAGTATTAGTGGGAAAACGTTGACACGTTTGAGGCCTCAGTAAAAGCCAAACATAATCTCATGACAGTTGAACGGGATAATGGTTCATCTCAAAAGAATCTGATGATATATTTGCTGTATATTTTGATAGTGCTGGTCTTGGGGCTGCTGGCTTTGGAAAAGATTTCAAAAAGAACCCCAACCTCAAAGATAACTGTATTGATGCAGAAGGCTATTAACATATGAACATAGGTGAAGTGTTACAATGTGTATGGCTACACTGGGCAAAGTGTCTTCAGCAATGTTGTGTAGGTGAGAGATAATCCAAGAGCAAAACAAGAGGTGGCTGTGAAGATCATCAAGAACAATGAGCTCATGCAAAAGACTGGCCTAAAAGAACTGGAGTTCCTGAAGAAACTCAAAGATGCTGACCCTGATGACAAATTCCACTGCCTGTGGTTCTTCAGGCACTTCTACCGCAAGCAGCATCTGTGCCTCGAGTTTGAGCCTCTCAGTATGAATTTACCAGAAGTATTAAAAAAATATGGTAAGGATGTTGGTCTTCATGTTAAAGCTGTAAGATCTTACAGTCAGCAGCTGTTTCTGGCACTGAAACTCCTTAAAAGGTATAACATCCTACATTCAGATAGCAAGCCAGATATCCTGGTTAATGAGTCAAAAACAATTTTAAAGCTCTGTGATTTGTGGTTGGCTTCCCACATAATGGATAATGACATAACACCTTACCTTGTCAGTAGATTTATCAGGTTCCTGAGATCATTATAGGTAAAAGCTATGACTATGGTATAGATATGTGGTCTGTAGGCTGTACCTTATATGATGAGCTCTATGCTGGAAAAATTTTATTTCCTGGTAAAACCAATAGCCATGTGTTGAAGCTTGCCATGGATCTCAAAGGAAAAATGCAAAATAAGATGATTCGGAAAGGTTCAAAGGTCAGCATTTTGATCAAAACCTCAACTTCACGTACATAGAAGTTGATAAAGTAACAGACAGAAAGTTACTGTCATGAGCACCATTAATTTAACTAAGGACCTGTTGGCTGACTTGATTGGGTGTCAGCAACTGCCTGAAGGCCAACGTGAAAATGTGTACCAGCTGAAGGACTTATTGGACCAGATCCTAACGTTGGACCAAGGTAAATGAATTAGCATCAGCCAGACCCTCTAGGATGCATTCATCCAGGAAAAATTTAAACAAGATAAAGGATCTACAACAGTTTGAATAATTAAATATGAAGACAAGGAATTTCACAACCGTTTATTGTTAATGTATATAAACATAAGTATTTATCCAACAAATTTGAGGAAGCATTGACATATTTGAATTAACACCAAGGGTGATATTTCTTTTAGAAATGTTAGTTAATCTTTTTTGTGTCTTATGTGAAGTTTCACTGTAGAATTGTTTTAATTGCCAAGACTACACAAAATTACACTGCTAATGCATATGGTTGCAGCGCACATCTGTTATAAAATGAGTAGTAATACTGGGTAGATGATTCATTTTTAGTAGACTTGGTTTCATCTTGGTCTTCAAATGAAATGTCCAGCATAAATGCTGTTTATATTCACGTTTTCCTAGGTAAGTGTGCATGTGCAGACCATAGCAGCATGCCCTAGGTGTAGTCAATGCTGAAGGAGATCTGTTTCTTCTTGAGCCTGCCTGCAGGGATGTATCCTCTTTTAAATCAGGTTGTGTGCAATATTCAGTACACTGAAGGTAAGTTACCATCAACATCACTGGTGTCTTAAGCTGTTATTTTATTGGAATAACTGACAAATGAGGGATTTTAGCTTTGTGGCAGAATTCCCCCCATGTGTGATAGTTAATCTTGTTTTTTTTTTGACATTGCACCTGTGGCATAGTTACAATTTATGTTCTGTTCATCACATTTAAAATTTGAGAGGTATGCACTTGATGGATAGAGTGACTTCAGTGTACTGTTTCTTATTAACTTTCCTTTTTTAAAATCAACTTGCTATAGACTTTATTTACATTTTGTTAAATATGGTTCCTAGTAACATCGAAACAATGTAGTTTTCATTTACTAATTATGAATGTTGAAGTCTGATTCTGAAAGTCCTCATATTTAAAGGTTAGATAGACAACATAATGAAATTTTTAGTTATTTGTATGTCATCTTGAAAGCATACTGCTTTATGGTAACAACGTTTTTCATTTGTTCATTGTTTTTATTATTTGTGATCATGTTGTGTTAGTTATTTATTCATTTATTTTTTGCATTTTAGGGAAGGGTCTACAGGGTGCTCAGGGTCTCACTACTAGATCTGATTCATAGTGATCCATCTGTTTACAGCCTCCTAAGAGCTGGGATTGTGCCTGGTACCACACCCAGTCCCAGTTGCCATCTCAATGTGCCCCAAGGGCAGGGCCAGCACACAGATCGAACCCCACTTGCAGGTGCTTTACTCTGCTGAGCTATTTGGTAGGACCTTGTTGTCTTTCAGTACAGGCATAAACCTTCCACTCTTGAACAAAGCCGCTGTTTCTTAAAAGTGGTGATTGCTTCTTTACCTTTTATTTCTTTTGTAAAAGAAGCTTTTCTTTAAGAATGTGACCTAAAAGTGTTGTCTGTAGCATAAAACAGTTGACACTTATTGTAAAGTGAAGATGGTTCTCCTGCATGTGAAGTGGGGCATGCACATTTCTGTATGTTCTCAATATGCATTGCTAGATAATAAAGTCTT
Organism: Ctenomys sociabilis; assembly: GCA_004027165.1. NCBI lineage: Eukaryota > Metazoa > Chordata > Mammalia > Rodentia > Ctenomyidae > Ctenomys > Ctenomys sociabilis. The sequence continues at coordinate 12,810 of PVKA01005780.1, forward strand.
TTGTGAACATGGAAAAGAAAAAGAATATTAGTCTATACCCTTCTATTTTCCTTTGTTCTCTTACTGTTAGACCTTATTTTTCTTCTCTGATCCAATTTGTCTTGGAATTTATTTCGTTATATCAGGGTATATTTAGTCTTGCTTGCTTTTGGATTTCATTTGATTGGACTGTCATTTTCTATTCTTTCAATTCCAGTCTGTGTATTTCTTTGCTTTTGAGATGAGGCTATTACAGCAGCTATATGGGTTCTTTTCAACCAATAAACTAGAGTGTGTATTTTAATTGTAGATATTTGACTATTTGTATTCAGAGCTATTATTGAAAGCTATGTACAAGTTCCTGCCATCTTGCTGTTTTTCTTTTAGTACCTTTGAATATTCACTTCTTTATCATTTATTCATGTTTAGTTTTGAGAATTACCTAATCGATCATATTTGACTTGTTATTATTCTCATTTGATTGTTTACTCATCTAGCAAAATATGTTTTCTCATATACTTTCCTGATTATGTTTGTCTTGCTTCCTTTTGTATCTCAAAAGTTTGTTGTTTTTTTATGGAACCAGGGTTTGAACTCAGGCCCTTGTGCTTGTCAGGGACAAAAAGTATTTATTTCACCTTCAATTTGGAAGATAACTTTTCAGGATATAGTAATCTAGATGGAAGTTACTTTCTTTTAGGACTTGAACTACGTCACTGTATACCCACGTGTTCTTCAGGCATTCTGCTGAGATGTCTGCTATGATTCTGATATTTGCCTTTGTGAGCGATTGTCCCTGCAGCTTTCAGTAGTGTTTGTTGGTAGTTTTGGAAGTGTAACTATTATATAATATGGAGATGTTCTTCTCTGGTCATGTATATTTGGAGTTATAAGTAACATGGATGTTCATATCTTTTTCAGGCTTTAATTTTCTGCTATTATATCACTAAATAGCTTTTCTGTGTTTCAATTTATGGCTCAGATTCTTTGTTTAAACTGATTAGTCTCAGTCTTTTTCTGCTGTTCTTGTACATCCTTGTCATGCTTTTCATTTTATTAATGCTAAGAGGATGTGATAACTCATCAAAGTTGTCTTTTACCCTGTATTCTTTCTCCCACCTGATCTATTCTATTAACAAAGCTTAAAATTGAGTTTTTGACTGAGTTCTTCAATTTCAAGATATCTCTTTAAATATTTTTCAGGATCTATATCTCTATTGAGGTGAGAGTTCACAGCTTCTATTATCTTAATTCATTCAATTGTTAATTTCTTCCCCTTTGGAAGTCACTGATCATTTTAGAAGTCAGTCTTTTGAAATTTTTGGCACTTTATCTTTGGATTGAATTACTGACAAGTCATAAATGCTTAGAGGAGCCATGTTGCCCTATTTTATCATAGTTCTTGTGGTTCTATGTTGAGATTTGTGTATGTTTTGCAATGGGCAACTCTTCCACTTATTAGTATGAGTGTCTTTTTGAAAGCAGTTACAAAATGACTTCAGGATTGTCATGCTCCAAAATTATGTATAAGATGGCTCAGCAGTGTAAGTACCTGCCTGGCAGTGCAAGATCCTGAGTTCAATCTCTGGTACTGTGGGGAAAGTAAAAGTTATATTTAGCCTGGGGTTCTAAATAGTTTCCAAAAAACAAAAAACACTGACGTTATGTATGGTATTGATTTCTAAATTTTTGTGTAAAAATACATAATTCTTGTCTGTTAACATCCTATAGGGATTTAAATATTACAATATCCATGGTTGTTGGAAAATAACAGTTTCATTTTATGTCTAATGTGTTTCAAACTCAGATAGATACTAATGTTAAGTGTATGGCCTCCTTTCCAGGCTAATGTTAAGCTTCTCTTCTGGATGTTTAACAACTGAGGTTTGGAAAACAAAAATTAGAAAGATAGAAGGGCTAATTGAATAGCCAATATTTTGTTCCTAGCCCTCCAAGGTTAATGAGGACTCAGGACATAAAAGAACCTCTGCTGTAACGTCCTGTAACTCAGCTGAATCTGTGTAGAGTGTGCCTAAGGAGAGTCACCTGGAGAGAAAAAAAAAATTGTTCAAGATTTCACAGAAAGCAACTTGGTCAAGCAAAGGCTCTGATTCATCCAGATGGCTGACATGGACAGAAGATCTAAAAGGTGAATCCTGAAGAGGTGTAATTGACCTTGACAACAAAAAGCCATTTTTTTAATTTATACTGGTCTTGCCTTAACTTGTTCTTAACCAGCCAGCAGAAAAGTATAACCACGAGATATGAAAAGCAATGTCACAATAATGTACCAGTTATAAAAGGTTCAAATCACTAACAACTTCTGACAGTTGGTAGCTTCATTATTGTTATGCATTATTGGTCTATGTAAGGTTAGACTGCTGTATTCTGAACTAGCATCAATAATGAAAAGGTCTTCTACAGTTGTCCAAACACAGCTTCTCCAACTGCAGCCAAACACCTATCATTCACACAACAAAACAATAAAGGGACAGATGTTGGGAGCAGCTGAGGCTGAAAATTGGTCATATGTGTGAGGGCAGGACAAGGCCAGAGTGCCTAAAGAAGTCCAGCCACCTCAGTCTTGAGAAAAGCATCCTGCCTGGACAATTTAACTAGGCAGCCTTGTGTCTCCTATTACTAACTTTGCAAGAGTATAAAGAAATGCCCCATTGTTGTTCTTTTGGGTCCTTTGCCAATCAGGCAAACAGGCCTCCTCCTGTATCCAGCTTTTGTCTCTTGTCTATCTTTTCCTAATTCCTGCTTCTGTTTCTCCCCAGGTATACTGAGTCACCAATGAGTACCTACAAAGATAATACAGAGTAGACTAAAACACTGAAAAAATACAAAGGTTAAAATAATAATATAATAACAATTAAAATGAAAGTTGTGGAGAAAGAAACAAACAATAGAAAAAGCAACACAGTAAAATTTTTTAAAAACTCAAAAGAGATGAGAAAGAAACAGTAGACTTTAAATTCCCAACAACCAGGTTGATGTTTCTGGAATGCTACCCTTGTCCTGCATTTCTAGCCAGACTTGGCTGTGGTTGATGACATAGTGCCTGCATCAGGACTGAATTTACTCCAAAGCTTTTGTTTCCTCTGTACCCTCATAGGCACTTATAGTTCCAGTTTTATGTCATGTGGGCCACTTCACTAAGCCCATCTTCATCCATCTTCATCCATGTACTTAGCATAGCAGGTGTTTAAGCAGAGCTGCAACATTGAATGCATTGGACAGTGGAGTAACCAACCAATCACTGACTTCCATGCTGATGGGGAGCCACTACAGAATCCAAGTGATCTGCGGGGTTTGATCCTAATGTTTTCAGACCCATACCCTTCAGAAAGCCACAGGTGATTGGTCTCACTTCTTACCACAGTGGGCAGTGCCACTAAAGACTTTGCCTGGGCTCTCTATTGTTTAAAACCAGGTATCTCCTCTTCTCCATAGCTGTCTCCCAGCGAGGCACTGTGGAAGGGTTTCCAAGGGATTAAACTGTGGATGTTTCATGATTTTAAATCCCTAGGGTAGCTTAGTCCTAAACAGAAAGCTTCATCTCAGCATGGCTCATGGTTATAACTCTCCCCATACGGGTATATATACACCAGTGATTTTGGCTTCATCTCATGAACCAATCTCTGCTAAATTCAAACTTCCTTCTGTGTCTTCCTCACTTCTCACCAGTCTTTGTAGGAATGAAGTCAAGAGCTTGCTCTGGATTAGTGTTTGGTTTAAGGAAATGTGACTGTTTTATCTTTTCAAATAACTAAAATGTTCTCCAGATAAATAATAAGGATGTTTTAATCTTCTATCATCCATGTGCTTACTATAATAGCACTTTAAATTTCTTTCAGGACCTTTTCACTATTCAACTGTTCGGCACAAACAGATGTGTTTTCTGGCCTATCTCAGCCTTCCACATGCCTTCCTCACCAAGCTTAAGGGTAAATTGTTTTTGTAGATTCACTTCTTTAATTATTTTCATAGTTTGGTATCTGTTTACTCCCATGTTTACCAGCATTCAGGCTAACCTCCTACAAGTATAAATAAGAATCAGTATGAATCAGTATGATAGCAATGTTTCTCTTTATACAATTAACTTGCAGCCCTTTAAGGTATATATTCATATGCATTCTTTGTAATTTTTTTTTTTTTTTTGCAGTGCCAGGGATTAAACTCAGGACCCTGCGCTTGCCAGGTAAGCACTTATTCTATTGAGCTATCTCCCTGGCCCTCTTTGTAAATGTTAATAATAGTATCATTATTTTTTCATTGTTCTGTGTCCTTACAAGTAGCTAGTAATAGTGACAAAAGTTATGACTCATTCATATATGTATATGGTTCATGTATGACAGTATCTAAAGTATTAACTAGGTTTTTTTTTATTTGCCCTAGACAAGCTCCAAACCATTCTTATTAAACACCTTTTTAATATAAAAGGCAATTAGGGGCTGGGGAGATGGCTCAGTGGAATAAATGCTTCCCTGGCAAGCACAAGGGCCTGAGTTCAACCCCCAGTTCCGCCCCCCCAAAAAAAGGCAACTAAATAAGACCACCAACCATATATATGGATTTAATGTTTTAACTGAAAACAAAATTTAAATCATTTATTTATATATAAAAACAAATGACCACTATAGACACTTGAAAATCGTTTATTCAAGGCATTTTTATATAATCTTGCAATTATAGTATAATCATATGATAAAAGAATATGAAATAATATGAAAATGCAGAGAAGAATAAAGCCAGTGTCTGGGCATTTAAAATAGAAGCTCTTCAAAAAAGTTACACATTTTACAAAAACAATTACAGAAAAATTTGGGAGAAACTACAATTACCTTAAAAACATACTACCAAATGACAGGTCGCTGAGTTGTATGTTATCTATATGTTTATTACCTGTGAGTTAACAATGCGTTTTACATTCAAGTTCAATTAATTCAGCACCATTTTAGCTCAAAGAATGAATGTAATGCATTATGTTCTCAACTGGGCCAGAACTTTGGGTACTTGGGAATGAAACTTAATTTGTAGATGTAATATATTGTGAATATAAATCAAAAAATAACAATGTAGAAAAAGGTACTTTTAAGCTATGTTAATTATTATTATTATTATTATTATTATTTTTGGCTGGCTCAGGCTGCCTTAAGGGCAGGTCTGGTAAGGCAGGTGGAGGTGGGGATCGAACCACGGTATCCTGCATCCAAAGTTTCTCATAACCAGAATTCCAATCTCCTAAAAATTATGTCAGTATAAAAAAAAAATCTTATTAAACTATGTTTCCTCTAAAATTTAAACATCTGGAATGTTTGTAAATGTAACTGTCTTATGAGATTTCAAAGAGCAAAAATTGTTATTACAAATAATTCCTAGTGAATAATTGCACAGAATTTGTAAATAAAATTATCATATAAAAATATAGATTTCTGGAGGCCAAGATATATTTAAGCCAGACTGTGGACTGAATAATTATGAAATCACTAGTGTGGCAGGTAGTGAATTTATGAAATTATTTTCCCTTTGTTCCCAGCTACTGAAAAGCTACCTCACCTAGGTACTCAGTGTTCGTTGAACTGTTTCTACATCCTTAGTTTGGTAATAATGAATTGTGTTCTTTTTGTTATTGGTAACCCTCACCAGCTAATCATTATTTGTGAGTTTTTACATTTATTCAAAAAGGCTTCATGTAAGAGTAGAGGGGAACATCAACATATATCAGACAGGAATTGGACAGCTCAAACTCAGTAGTTAAAATACTGAATTTTAAACCTATACCTACAAGTTACTCATAAGGGCTTAAGACTGATGGGGGTGGGGAACAATATTCACACAAGGAATAAACAAGAATTTTTAGCTTCCTAATTGAAAAAAACTTTTTGAAAAATAAACCAAATAGTAAATGTTATATTTAATATACAAACATTGCAGGAATTTGAAATATTTTTTAATTATTAGAAATACACATGTGTACATAATTAGTAACTTTCTATAAATTAAAAATGGTCATGGAAAATAATAGTGGTTACAGTTGAAATTGTATGGACATTTACTTTTAGTTGTCAAAAGTAAAAGAAGGTGAACCTAATGGGTAATAATGACATCTTTCATACTTACTTAGGTTAGAGACAGTGTTTATAGGTGCAAATGCCTACCATGTGAGTGCCTGTCTTCAAATGATGAAATATGGATAAACAAATACCTTATTGAGATTTCTACAGATGTGTTTTCTCTTATATATCTTCATATTGGTTAGTATTTGATGCAGGAGTAAAAATATTTGTGAGACAACAGATGTTAAATCCAGAGATGCCAGTCTGGCTCAGAATTAATACTGACAGTAGTTGGTTTGTTTGTTTTTCCTTAAGCAAGAATATTAAAATATCTCTATTAAAAAAGATTAAAATTTGAAAGAGTCACTCTATGGTCTTAAACTAAAAAGCACTTTAAGTAAAGAAGTTATCCTGTAACACAGATGCTAGCTCAGTGAAAGTTTCACCTGCATTTACTGCTGTGTGGGCGGAGGTGGATAAGGACCATGTGTACCATCCCATCCCACACCTAATGACTATTTGCTGACCTTTCCTTGTCCCTTTTATCATGCTATGCACATAATAAATGCAAAAGTATTATTAGCTGGTTTTGGCTTTACAAATCTGTGACATAAGACAGGATACCAATTCACTTTTAAAATTTTACCTAGTATGTTTTGACAATGTAAATACCTTGCTTGAGATTTTAATACTCGTTAAATGTAGGAAAACTCCTGCCTAAGCACCATGAAATTAAGTCTATTTCAGTTTCTCTCTGTGTCTGTAAGAAAACGATCTTCCATATTCTGTTGTTACACATAGTTTCACAGTTTAAAACAAAATCACAGCTGTCTCAGGCTGGACTGTAGTCCTTGGTTTTACAGAAAGTACTTTTTTCTCTCTCATTCACCAACCCAAGTATGCAGTATCTTGCTAATATGTATCTTGCTAATTTGGACTATATATCAGATATATACTCACACATAAAAACATCTATAGTCAATTCCTCAATATCCTAAGATGGTACTCCATGCACTCCTGCCACCTACTGTTTATAATATAAATTTAGCATCCTCTTTAATAGCTAAACAGTTAAACATATAAAGAATTGAAGATTTTAACATGTTTTTTCATTTTCTTTTAAATATTTGAGAAACAGTGGTTTTGGTGACTCTGGCATGACTTTGATGTCATCAAGGAAATTTTACTTTTACCTAATACTTCCATGTGCTTAAGTGTGTATTTTTTGGGTGTTTCATATCTGTCCCAGAATGACTTCACAGTCACAAAGGTGTCCTACGTATACCAGTTCCCAGAATGATAATTTGAAGAATGTCACTTGAAATGTCTGTTAATAGCAAAAGAGTAGAGGGGAGCATCAAAAAATATCAGACAGGAATTGGACATCTCAATTACCTAATTCATTCCCAACAAGTTATCTCAAGTGAAGATGAAATCATGCACTTGATGGAAAGTTATCTGCTAATTATAAAAGGTAAACATGATTTTTATATAGGGATATAACTATCTGAATACACATATTGCCATTTCTTTGCTAAATAATGTTTCTTGGCACCAATTGTAATATGTTTGATCTTTCCACAGCAACAGATATGTCTCTATCTGCTCAAACGCCAGGAGCACCATTTCTAACATAATTTAGACTAAGACACGTATGAGCACATCATTATGTTTCACAGAAGCCTCAACACTTTAGAAAATAATCAGTTCAAAGTAATTTTGGCTCATTCATTAAAATATTATTTTCTCTTTTATAATGTAATTTTTTAAAAAAGCATATGAGACTTAGATTTCTTCAAAAGAGCTAAATGTATAACTACAGAATTGAAACACTGTGTTACATTCACAAAGTAATGTGAATAAATACTAAAATCTTCCCAAATAGTGCTGATTTAATTATTTGAAATCCAGTTATGTGCTTTGTTGTAGAGTCCAAACAAAAACTCCTTTCTTGTTTTTTGTTCTCTTTTTCAAAATATGTTAATCCTACTGAAGCTATTCTTTTTTTCTCAGTTCAGAACACCAGGTACTGATTTATCCATTGGAAGCTCGACTTACTTCCTAATACCTAAGTTAAGAAAACAAAATACAAGTTGTTAAACTGGCAATATTATGAATACTGTAAAATTTTAACTCAACCTTTAAAAAAAATTATATAGCAGTTTCACTTCACCTGAGGAATAAACCCCTAGTGAAATTACTATTAGTAAATGATTTGATGAAAGAAACTATATTAATAACACGACATGTGATTGATGTCCTAGTCTTGATATTTAGGGTCAAAGGCGCAACTTTTGAAATGATCAAAAGCAAAGCAGGACTGATGAGACCAGCACCTCTACCAAGTGAGTTCATTCTAAGTATTACAGTTCATGTCTCAATGTCCCACTCAAAGCTTCATGCAGTCATGGGGCTGGCTTCTAGAATTTGTGATTGATTATAGTTCAGTGATGGAAATAAGGGTGTGAATGCTCCACCCACTATAGGTAGATAGCCTGCATACAATAGAATGGACTGGAGGCTTACTCCTGCGCCCCACACCATTGTGTTTGGCATCTTCCACTGCCATGTGCCTCTCTGCCTTGGACCCAGATGATTATGGACTCAAACTTCCACATACCTTTCCCCCTTTAACCTTTGAATGTCAGGTATTTTGTCCCAACAATGAGAAAAATAACTAAGACACTACAGAACAAACATGGCACACCCACCAAGAAGCAGAGGAGAGGAACAGCCTCTGTATTTTCTTGCATCAGCCCTTCTCCTGTAGGGTTTCAGATACGGACTGGGCCAAGACAGTCAAGACAATCAAATACCATTTATTTATTTGTTTGTTTGTTTGTTTGTTTCTGCAGTACTGGGGTTTGAACTCAGGACCTTGTGCTTGCAGTACTGGGGACTGAATTTCAGGACCTGAAGCTATCTATGAAGTGGTAAATGGGAAGTGGCCAGGCACCAGGCCTACACCTGTCAACAGGTATGTGATGTTAGACCGAAGGCATTAGGCATTGTGAGGTTTAGCAAGCACTTATTCTACTGAGCTATCTCCCCAACCCAAATATTGCTTATTTAAATTTTGACTACAGATCCTCATGTGAGAAAATAAGAATGCACACATAAGTCAAAATCATAAACACTATCAATTTTCAAAAGTTAGTTCTGTAAGAAGAAACTTAAGCAGAATATTTCAAAATTGAAAGAAATGTCAGATTCACAGGGTCCATACATTCTATTTACAATGAGGAAAATAACGGAGACAAGATGTATCAAAGGCTCATGCCTACTTACTGGGTGTTTTTTTGTTTGTTTGTTTGGTTTTTGGCTGGCTCAGGATGCCTGATGGGCAGGTCTGGTAAGGCATGAAGATGCGGGATCTAAACACAGCCTGACTGCTTTGCTTAAGCAGGCATTTAAACAACTGAGCTAATGGAAAGGTTCCCTACTGGGTGGTTTTTGCACACCAATGAAATGCTCTCAAATACCTGGTTGGCCTCACAAACAACCAGAAAACTGAAAGTGTTAGTCAGTAGAGTGAGGGAAGCACTAAGTCTTTAGAGTAGAAAGGGAGAAAGAAAGGGAGGGAAGGAGGGGAACAAAAGAATAGGAAAGAGAAAGACAATAATGCTTGCTTGGGAATCATACAGACGTGGTCACATGTGGCTTTAGGAAAGTCACTTGCTTGGCTAAAAAAAATCTTCAAAGACTCTGGTAGCCTCCAAGAGGAAGTTCAGACTATTTAGTCTACTCTTTAATGCTCCCAATGATCTGCTCTCAGCTGACAGTTTACATCTGTTCTTTGTGCCCACCCATCAGCTCCAAATCTTATGCTTAAGCCAAACCAGAATAGTAAGTTTTGCAATCATGCCCTGCCATTGCCTCCCGTTCTATCATTGTCAGCTCCCAGCCCCAATTCAAATGCTATCCTAAGTCACACATTAATCTCAACCCAGAGAAACTGTCCCTTCTCTGAACTGTATCAACAGAAACCTGACATGAAAACTCAAAACATTCTTAAGATGAGGGACTTGGGGTGGTTTTTTTCCTTCTTCTCAGATCAAGGGCTTTGCACTTTTCTCATTATGTCCTACTTATACTTGAGAATCACTAACTGCAGTTTCCTTTCATGTTTTTATCTGATCCATGTTACTTATTAAAATTTCATCTTGACCCTGTCTTGCAGTTTAGTTGCAGTCAGTGATAACTGGTAAATTAAAAATAATCAACTCTAGGTAAGTGGCCACAGCAAGAATCTCTCTTGTAGAGTCACAATCTTTTGGAGTAATGTAACAATTTTTTTCATTCTAAATGTCTGGAATTAGCCAGTTTATTAGGTTCTACTCAAAGTGAAGACACATTCCATATAACAATGGTCATCATTCAAGGCCCATTCCTCATGTGATGTCAGTAGTCATATTTCAGAGTCACTGAAGTTATCATAGCAGAAGTCCTTCTCACTGGAATTTGACTTACTCTCATGGAAGTTTGCATAATAAATCTGTTGTATTTGTGTGTGTATTTCTATCACAACTCCATTCTATCCTACCTTAAGGGATACTGTAAGCTATCTATGAAATGGTAGGTGGGAAGCAGCCTGGCAACTGGTATGCAATGTTAGACCAAAGGCTTTAGGCACTTTTGGGTGCAGCAGGAGACAAAATTTAGCAAATGATTAAAAAATAATCAAAAGGAATTATTGTAAAAATATGACAAGAAGCAGTGGAGGGATAGGAGTAACATATCTTTAAATTCCCCTCTGGTTTAAGACCGTACCAAACAGAGCAAAAGTGAGAGCAAATGAATAGATAATGAATGAATTATGAAACTATGGAGATTAAGAATAATTATCAAAGGTGTAAATTTTTAGATATTACTCTGACCTTCTGAGGGCTTTGGCTAGACTCTGATCCACTCCACATTCTGTGACCATAGAACTATCCAGGTTTTCTGCTCTAAAAATGTCTAGAAACAAGTATTTGATTATATTTTTCAGAGTTATCCCTGGCTGTCATGTCTTCATCTGCCTTGAATGTGTTGATGGTTGTACAGCAGGACTCTGCTCTTTCTGTGAGAAGGAAAAGGGACTCTCTAGGAAGTGAGTCCAGTGCCAGCTCCAGCTCATGGTTGTTCTGATGGAGCATACATGCCTGGGGTCCACTTTCCCCATGGCCAGGAGCCCAGGCTTGCGACAATACCTGCACAGCCAGATTTAAGCGGACCTGCGAGACTTCAAACTTCAGATTCAGATGTAGAAAATGCCCACCCCAGTTTTTGTATGAAACATGTTTCCACTGACTAATTTTCTTTGGTAGCTCTGCTATACTTTTTATGTAACCCACATGCATCAGTGCCTCTCCAACATTAAAGCAAAACTGATCCAAGCTCAATAACATTCTAATGGTCTTCTCACCTTCACACAGGTGTCTCTCAGGAGGAATGCAGAGTTACGATCAATTATGCAGCAGCAATAGAGCAGGCAGTGTTTGTGGGATGAACTGAGACAGATGAATGTGCAGCAAACCTGCCCATCATTCATTAATTATTTTTATCAAAGTACTTTCTGATGGATATTTATGGAATTCCTTCAAAACTTCATTCAAAAAGTGTTTCAAGGTAAGTTATGAAGATCCCTTCCTTTTTTAGGATATTTCCTTAATACCTGTGGTTCCAGAAGTTGAGTATGTGAAACCTGCATTTCTACACAACAGGAGATCCACTTTCTTTAATTACATACTTTAAAGGGTGATTTTTTCAAACTGTGCTTTAAAGAACTCTAGGAATGTCTTCAGGGCTCCTTCATGGATGGTGGGGAAGAGGCAGGAAAGCCAACTTCTGGGTTCCTACAAACTCATCTCACTGTGTATTGAACAGTTTGACATACTGGCTTCCACACAAGCATTCTGGGTAACTGTTACATTGTGTATATTTGCTTCATATTAAAAACTAAACTTTAGGATGATTAAAACCTTGGTATATAATTTTTTCTCTATCATTATTTAAAAGCATAAAGATCAACTTTTTGATAGTGTAGACTCTATATAGCAGTTTTTACCTTTGGCTTATTTACATGGAGGCTACAGTAGAAGAAATGAATGCATGTCATGTATACTGCCTGGATATGAACTAAAATACTTTATAACAAAAATTACTCTGAACATAGGGAATAAACAGTTGAGATGAGGGAAAGGAGAAAAGAAAGGAAAAAAAGAAGGGGAAAGAACATGTAAGTATATACATGCAGAGATGACTACTATTAATTTCTAGTTTTTCAAAGGTAGCAATTAGTGTTCAAAATTTTTTGAACCAATTCTGTGAGCTAATATCTGCAATATGAGCAACTTCATAAGAGCAGAAATGTGTAATATGAACTACAACTGGATATCTTTCATCTTGTTCTTTTAAATGTGTATCATGTCTAATGTTACATCTATTATTTTATACTCTTTAAATAAATTTAAAAATAAGTAAAAAGGACAAGGAAAAAAAATTAAGGTTTAGTGAAAGGAGTTACTATGTAATAGCTTGATTAATCTGGCATGCCTATATCTGGTAGTCTGAGCAACAAATTTGATGGTAACAATACATATGCGCCGGGGAGATAGCCCAGTAGAGTAAGTGCTTGCCTGGCAAGCACAGGGTCCTGAGTTCAATCTTTGGTACTGGAAAAAAAATACTGTAACAACCATTCCTAATTTTCTATTCTTGTTGTGAAATTCTATACCATTTTTATTGTTCTATGTTGCTTTGTTTTTGTCTTTGTCTTTGTTCTTTTTGTTTAAAAAAAAAAAAAAAAAGAAGGAAATTCCTTATCTAGGCAAATAAACTTACGGTGAAATTGTGCAGCCTGAGGCATATGCATGATGCCCTGTGTACCGAATGTCGCAGCGCACAACGTTGTTGCTGTAGTCTGATTCAGGAACCAGGTAGCTGGGATTGACGCTGACCTGAGCAGTATGAATAGCTTTTGTGTTAGAGGTTTCACCATATGGTACACTGGTTATTTTCTATTTCTATAGGACTACCACAAGGGAATTATTAACAAGAGAGCAAGCTATGTCAGGCAAGGAAGGGAATGTAAGTTAAGCTAGTAGTTAAACTCTTGTCTAGAGACATTAGAGAAGGAAACTACAGTTTTCTCTGAAATTACTTAAAAACACTTTCATATATTTGGTTTACTTAGAAATTATCTTGAAAGATATACAGTTGCTCCCAGAACATGATTATTTAACCTTTGAATCCTGAGAAGGGGGCCTTAGATTTGCAATTAAATGACTACATATTTTTAAAATCTCTACCTTGAGAATGTAGTTTCCAGGTTGTACATCTGTAATATCAATCCATTGGCAATCTATGTCTGCTGCATAGGTATCATAACAACCAGGACTCAGACCCTAAAACAAATAAACAAAATATTTAAAACTGTGGTATATGGTGAGACTATGCTAAAGAATATACTATTATTTACAAATTACATTATTAATGTCAGTACTTATAAGAGATTGACATAGCACTATACATACATTTCATCACCCTTAACAAGTATAAATTACTCTCCTAAAGCACCTCTAGCTGATCATCAAGAAGTCTAGCGCTACTCAGCTATAAAAAAAGATGAATTTAAGGCTTTTATAGGTAAATGGATGCAACCAGAGACTGTATTGGTAAGTGAAATAAATCAGACCTGCACGTGCAAACATTGTATTATCTTGTTAGTGTGAGAACATAGAAGAGTAAATAAAATCTGAAAGGAATAATAGATATTGTAAAAGTGAAAGAATCTGTTCAATGGAAAGGAAAACTGGGATGAAGAAAAGCACAAAAGAAAAAAAGGGGACAGTTTGGATAATTGTGCTATTGATTTCTGCTAATCTAAGAAAGCAGCAGTTAATGCTTAATTTTTTAAATAATTATTGTTTTTCTTCTTTTTACATTTTTTTACCAATTTTGCAGGTTTGTATCTGATAACCTAAGCAACTAATTTGAAGACAATATTCTGCAATACAACAATCATTGTCAAATTTCTATTACTTTGTGTTTTTTAATTAAATTTTATTGAGAAAGAAATAGCAATGAGACAGTTTTTTACATTAATTTTATCTATTACTTTGTTTAATGAAATTTTGTATCATTTCTAATGTTTTTCTTTTTACCATTTTGTATTTTTTAAGAAACAAAAAATAATTTTAAAGCATCTCTAGCTAAAACAGATACAGAACTAAAAATAAGTAGTGGCATACCTTGCTTCTTTTTTTTTTTCACCTTGCTTCTTAAAGTGCCATAGGTTACTAGTGACAAACATAATCTTAAGGGACAAAATAAGAAGGACTCCACCAAAAGTCTAGAATATTATTGGTTCAGAAATAGGGTCATTTAATAGTTAATTTAGCTCAAATATCTTACTTCCATTTTAAAAATTATGTTCTTTTACTGTAAATGCAATGATTATTTTTACACTAGATTTATACTGCTTATCCATTTCTATTTCACATCATAATTCCACTGTATACTATTATTTCTAACTATAGATTAAAAGTTCCTAAAGGTAGAATCTGTGTTGTATTTCTGAATAGCTAACATTTATTTTTACAATATGCCAGAAATTATTTCAAATATGTTACACATATACGCTCAATTCTTACAACTACATAAGGCAGATGTCATTATTATCTCTATTTTATAGATGGGGAAACTGAGGCACACTGTCTCTAATAATTTATGGAGCAGTTTCAAGATTAGATAGAGCCCCTTTCTTTAACTACCACTTGGTACACTTTCTCACATGCCCGAAATGTATTTGTTGAACTCAAGGGATACATATATACCTAAATTGATGAATGTGATGTGACTCCTCTCATTTACTACAATAATCCCATCTCTATGTAAATCAATGGTTTGTATATGCAGGAGGAGAAAAACACTATTTAGATAAAGTGTCCTTGTTTTCAAGAAAGTTAATCAGGAAAAGTTCTCTCCAGTTGTTGTCATCTGTAGGTATATTTGTATTTCTATTAGTTCTTCACAAGAAATTTTAACTGTCATTCATCTTCATATTCAGTATAGTCATTTACTTTCAGCACCCAAATCTGTTTTGGTACTTAAGATCACATTGGTCATCGAAGAAATCATCTTAGCATGCTTTATTTATGCTGATTTGGCTACAGCTATATTTGGAGAAAGTGCAGGGAGAATTGTGCTTAGCAAATGATAGCACCAACGGGCCAAGCTCAAAAGCATTTACACAAAACAATGAGAACTGGATTGCATTGTTGTTACCTGGGTTCCTCCATCAGTCCATACATCATTACACACACAAATGACACATAGCAGTAAACTTTTTAATTTCAGCAGATAATTTTGGCACATTGCACATACTCAGTAAGTCTCAGCTGCTACCACTACATTCACAATATTGTAAAAGATTCATTGGATTAGATGACTCTTTAAGACAGGTTTAAATACTACTACTTCCAAGTAATCAAAAGTATTTTAAGGGATACTAAAATAATTCTATGTGCATGCCTACAAACAATCTGAACTACTCTGGAGGCTGAAATGGAAGGATCACTTGAACCCAGGAATTCAAGACCACCCTGACCTGACAGCAAGACCCTGTCTCTAAAAATAATAAATATAAAAATGTTGAAATTGTCAATATAGAATTACTCAGATCGTAAAATTCAGCTTTGGTTTTTTGAACTGACAAACATAAAACTGGAATTAGTATATAGCCATTTCATGTATCCAAAGCCAAAATATAAAAAATGGATTGATTAAATATAGAACATTATCCTAGGGTAAGTTAGCTATTTGCTTTTAGCAAAAAATTAAATATTTGTGGTATAATATTAATGTAACTAAGTATTTTTAGTTGTCTTCTATATTCAATGTGTATATTTGTTTTTTTAAGACTTATTTATTTGAGGGGCCGGGGAGATGGCTCAGTGTAATACGCACTTCCCCGACAAGCACAAGGGCCTAAGTTCAATCCCCGGTTCCACCAAAAAAAAAAAAAAAAAAAAAGAAAGAGAGAAAAAGAAACAAAGATTTAATTATTTGATACAGGGTCTCACTATGCAGCGTAGACTCATAATGATCCTCCTATCTCAGCCTTCCTAGTACTGGGACTACAGGCGTGTGCCACCACACCTAGTTTTGGTGGCTGACATGGCATGTGGCTACAAGGATCAAACATGGGTCCTTGCATTGCCAGGCAGGCACTTAGACTGCTGAGCTATCTCCTCAACCCCTCAGTATGTATATTTGTGTTCTGAAAACACATAAGTCATATGAGTATACATAAAAAACTATACTCAGTTTTATGCCTGTGTATGTTAGAAAAGGGTTATAATAAAAGTAATCTAAGTCAATATTATGTGTTTGTAAAGTACATTTTCTATAAATGAAGTCCATATCCAATGTTCTAATGAAAAGAACGCCCTACAGTATAAAATGAAGTGGGGTCAACCCATGGAACAGGGGAACCAGCAGTGCTGCAGGTACCTCTGACCCCAGATTCAGCCACGTCAGTGCAGAGTGAGCTGTGTGGAGTGCATATTTTCCTGAGAGGGGTAATAAACCCCACATCCCTACTGCATACACTGCCATGGGACTTGGAAATCTGACATGACAGTAAGTCTCTGTGTGGACACATGTGCAACACGTGGGGAGGTTGTGTTTCCTTTTGCTTAAATAATAAGCGTACCCACCACACATCAAATCTAACCTTTCCTATTCAATTGCTATTGTGGTCCAAACTGAGAGAAAAAAGCTACGGTAATGTTTAGGTCACCAAAAAGCTTCCTACCACAGCTCTGGAATTTTCTTCCCAAGATGCCAGCTGCTGATGCCGCTGTGCCTTGGGTTGTGCACATTCACTGCTTCTGGCCAAGATTTGGGCTGGAGTAAAATTATAATGTCCTTTTACAAGTAGAGTTTCATATGGAAATACTGACATGGCTTTTAACTGACATATATTTTCCAGTTTTAAAACATACAAGCTGCTTAGTTCAGCACTGTTATAAAAAGCTCATCCAAAGATATCTGCCATCAATTACACTTCAAGTTTAAATATATATATATATATATATATATATATATATATATATATATATGGAAAAAGAAATGTAATCTTCTGGTTTGCATTATTAAAATGATAATATTTTAGAAGTCCTTTAAACAATTTACTTAATTTTGCTAACATCAACTAACTTTTTAAGCAAAACATGGAAAAAGAATAGCTCACAGGTGAGGAAAAAAAGTATATATTTTCCTTTTTAATTTAAAAAGTGTATTTTTTACAGCTATTTATACCCAAATAAAAATACAGAGTGCAGATGTTGTAAGCCATTCATAAATTTTCAGACCTCAAATTTCTGTTCTTTTATTATGGAAACTAACAAAGGCACACATTGCCCTTCTGTGGTTGTGAGCAGGGCCACAGGCATAGCTGAAATTATTTTAAAAGTAGTCTGGCTCAGAAGAAAGTAACCTAAGTCATGAAATCATCACTTGACTTTTCCCAATTATTTTTCACCTTGCCAAGAGAATTCCAAAATTAAGTAATTAAAAAACAAGCAAGAAGAAAAGAAATACAGTAGCCACTCGCTATCTCATGGTTTGACTTTTGTGGACTCACTGTTTGGCTGGTTTTCAAAACATAATAATATAACATTTTTTGAGGACTTTTTGCTATATTGTGGTATTTTGCAACAGTGTACAGTGCTGTATATATATTTATATGCATAGTGCTTATGGTTTAAATGATTTTTGCATAAAAGTTTTTTAAATACATAAAATATATTTAAAATGTTAATTCTAACATATTAAAATATTAAATTGAAATAAAATACACTATTTACAGTGTTTCTTTAGCAGATGAATATATCTTACACTATACAATATATATATGCTATTAAAATTACATTAAGCTTACAAGTTTAGGAAGTGGTTAAGAACATCAGAAGTGTTTTTAGAAGTGTGGGAAAGGTTTATAAAGCCATATATATATATATATATATATATATATATATATATATATATAAATAAATGACATCATACTTTGCTGATTTTCACTTGTCACAGTGGTGCCTGAAAAGTAAATCCACAATAAGTGGGGAACCCATGTAGTATGCTACTTTGTTTTATTCCTAAACACAGTGGGTACCTGATTTTGAGGTGTCTTCTTACCTGTGTGTGTGCAGTACATGCAAATCGCCTGTAATAACCATAGTCACAAGATGTGTCCTCCAGACAGAAACTCGCTTTATGGCCTTCAGCCACTCTGCTCTGTGTGCTGGCATCCAGAAGGTCATAGTGACTGAACTCATCCATGCTGTGATAATGTCTGATGTCCCCAACCACAAAGAGATGATAAGTGGTCAGTTACAGAGAAGAGAAAGCAATCAAGATAGCAAGTGGCTTCCTGTTGCCTCATAACTTTGGGTTCACACTAATATTAAGGTCAAGTTTATCTTCTTAAAGATTCCTGATAGATTTTTTCTTTCTTTCTTTTTTGTTTTTTTGTTTTTTTTTTTTTTTTTTGGCCCTCTAGGCCCAGAAATGACTTTGCTATTAGGAAAAAAGACTTATATGTAGTCTTTATTAAGTATTATTTGATGCTAATTAACTGTAGATTACTTTTGGCTATAGAAATAGTCAAGCTGCTATGTCTACACAACAGTTTTAATAAGCTGTTAAATAAGAGTTTCTAGTTCAAAAATAAGGGATTTATTAACTGATATATATATAATTTTTTTTTTTTTTTTTTTTGTACCAGGAATGGAATTCTTGCCAGGCTGGCACTGTGCCACTGAGGTACATCCCTGGACTACTAATAGATTATCTTAAAGAGGATTCCTTTGATTATATCCAATAGCATAGAAAAACTCAAGTGCAAATAATGGCTAATTTTGCCCTTACATTTATCATATCAATGATTACCTGAAAAATGAAAAAACTCAGAGAGACATTCAGGAAGCCATGAACTTACTGGTGACAGCTGTGCCACTCCCAGGAGTATCTTGGGCGGCTTGGTAAGAAGTCAGATGTTCCTTGGTTTTTCACTCGCTGGGGAAATCTTAACAGCACCCTATAATCATAATCTCTCACATCAGCCCTGTATGCAGAACTGTAATTTTTGAAAACAAGAAATATTACTGTATTCATAGAATGTTAACAAAGACAAATTAAAGATAAATTATCTCCATATTATAATATTAACATCCCCCTTCCCAAGTAGATGATTAATTTCTACTAATAAGATACAAGGGTTATTTTGTTTATTGCTGAATTCCAAGTTCCTAGAATGCTCCTTGAATACCCAGAACTCAATGAACATTTGGCGAATGAGTTAAGTTACTAACAACAATGAAAACTTACAGAATCTCAATATAAAAACAAGAAAATTTCATACTAAAAACTACATGTAAGAAACAAACTGTATATTTTAAAAAAAGCAAAACTGAGGTGGAAATTGTCCCAAATAAAAAATGATCCATAAGACTGAGGGTGATTGTCTGCCTGCAATCCCAGCACTTGGGAGGCTGGAAACAGGAGGCTCACTAGGAGTCTGATCTGTGTAGTGAGACCCTATAGACCCTGTCCTAACACACACACACACAAAGAGAACTTTTGAGTTTAATAAATATTTCTTCTTAAGCAGGAACTGACTCTAAAAGAGCATGCCCAACTTAAACAATTTTTTTTAGGTACTGGGATCAAACTTGGGACCTTGTGTATGCCAGTCAGGAAATAAAAAAAAATTATAACCTCGCTATCTTCAAACAAAGCAATAATACTAGGGTGGTGTAAGCACAGCAGAACTCGAGAATGAAAAAGAACTTGAATTTCTTCTTTGCATTGCCTGATAATTACAAAAAGTCCGTGTGTTTGAATATTATTGGTAACTTATTGTACATGTTAATATTTTGGCACTTATCAAAACATCTTTTGCTCCCTCTGCAGGTTTCCTGCTGTAAAAACAGGGAACTTCAACTCTAGAATAGCTATATTTTAGGACTGATTAAAATTTAAAAAAGTGATTTTACTCTGATCTTACTCTGGCAGAAATAATACCAAAACAGCCAGTTAATCATGGCCTAAAACAAAAAGGAAAACAGATTGTAGCCGAAAGAGGTGCCACAGTGGCAGTGTGCCCCAGATCTTTTTTGGAGAGTATTAACAAGCCCTTCCATTGCATTTTTTGTACATTCTTGGGCAGTTGTTTTATAAAAAGTTGGCCCTAAAGTTTAAGAGTCTTGGGGGGAAAAAACAAAAAAAAAAACAGAGACTCGTAGTCTCCAAGAGAAGGATCTTCCCCGCTTCCCAACACCGGGCCCTTAGTTTGAAACAGAGAACACAGTACCCTTCCCCAGCGACCCGTGCCCTCGACTGCCCTACGCGTCCGCGCTGGACAGAGGGAGGGGGAGGCGGGGAGGGCGCACCTGGCCAGGCAGTTCTCCTCCGCGGCGCAACGCAGGTTGTACATGGCCATCTTCTGCACGTAGGTGGACGCCTGAATGTAGTAGGGATCGGGCACCAAGTCCGGGAGACCTAGGTGACAGCGGGAGCAAGGGCGGCGGTGAGCCCCCTCGCAGCCCCGACTCCCGCTCGCGGTTCCTGCAAGTCCCCTGCGTGTCCCCTTCTATCACTGGGACCCCCGGAGTGGTGACGGACACCCCTACGAGAACTCAGGACGCCCCAGCTGCGAAGCGCCGCAGAAAAGCGGACGGCGAGGCGAGGGCGAGCGCTGGGTGCGGAGGACGCGGTGCGGCCGGGGCGGGGCGCTTGTGCTCACCGTACTGGAAGTAGCCGGTGCCGTAGCCCGGGCGGTATCTGCCCGCCGGCCGGGGCCGCTCGTATGTGTCGTAGTAGTTGTAGTAGGGGTTGTCGTCGGAGTACTTGTAGGGGTTGTACGGGTCGTCGCCCACCATGCGGTCCACGTGGCGCTGCGGCTGCGGAGTACGGGGCTGCGGGGACGAGAGCGGAGCCGGCGCAGTGCGGTTCTCTGATCGTGAGGTGCTGGAGTCGCGGGCCGCGGCGGACCCCGTGTGGGACCGCCGGCGCGCTGCGGGCCCCGGGGGGCCGTCGCGTAGGAGCAGGACCGGCGTGCGCGGCTGCGGGGCGGTGCCGGAGTCGCGGCGGCTGGGCGGCCGGTAGCGCGCGCCCAGGCTCAGCAGGCTGAACACCTGCCCGCGGTTCTCCCACCGGAGGCGCTGGCGCCAGGCGCCCGGGGCCGCGGGCTCGCGCGGAGGCTGCGGGGCGCCGCGCAGGAGCGGGCAGAGCTGCAGCTGCCCCAGCAGGAGCACGGCCCAGGCAGCGCGCATCGCTCCCGTCCGGGCCCGGGAAGAACCGGCAGGGGACTGCAGGCCCGGCCTCGGTCTCGTGAGAGCGGAGAAGGACTGGGCGGCGGGCGGAGCGCGGGGCCCCTGCCCCGAGTGCTGCGTGGGCGCGGACCCTGCCTGCGAGGCGGCAGTCGGACGTGGCACCGGCTCTGCTGATCTTGGTCCTGGAAGGCAGCGGATGGCGCGGCCCGTCGAGCCGGCAGTGTCTGCGGTGAAGGAAGGAGGGCAGATTTTAAACTTGCTGGCAAGTTTGCAAAGTTACACAAGCCGTTCTGGCCTGGCCGCCCCTCCGCTATTTGTTCACGTAATGCGATTGGGAACGTGCAAGGCAGACAGCCCGAGCCTCGGCCCCTCCCTCCCTGGCCCCCTCCGTCCCCTGGCCCCCTCCTTTTCTCTCTCCCCTCCCCTTTTCTCCCTCTTCTCCCTTCCCTCCCTTCTGCTTTCCCTCCCTCCTTTTCCCTCCCCTCCCTCTTAATTCCCCCCTCGCCCTTCTCTCTCCCCTACCCCTTCCTCTTCTCCCTTCTTCCCTCCCTTCCCCTCCTTCCCTTTCTCCCTCGATTCTCTTCTCTCCCCCTTCTCTCCCCCTCCAGCCTCCTTCCCTCCCCCTCCAGCCTCCTCCCCCAGACACGTTGCACTGGGCACTTTAAGCGGAAAGGACTAAACGGAACACGCATCCTGAGACACACTCTGCTTAATCTGGGGCAAACATGCAGGAATTTCAAAAGGCTCAGACAGGCGAAGGCAGCCAGGCCGTGGGCTGATGCCAAAATATGCATGATGAAAAATGCTGTTAGGTCACCAGCCCTAGCGAGGCCGGCAGGCGGGAAGGCAGAAGTCAGGGGGTGCTGGGGCGAAAGTGTATGTTGGGGAGGCGGTTGTGACTAATGTTTATCCATAAAGAAGTTAACCAGACAGATTTCCCAGCGCTCACTCATCCACTTTTATGGGAAGTGCCCTCAGTAAATAAACTCCAACATATCAAATTTTGTTTTTCTGACTATAGGTAATATGAGAAATGGGTTACAAATCTGTTTCCTACAGTGAATATTGTAGTAACCAAAAGTGAAATTTTACAGGAACGAAGCTTGCTAACGCTGAAGCAATGAACAAACGTGAATCTTTCAGAAGCCTGGCCGATTTGTACTCTGAGAGAAAAGGAGATCCTGATGCAGCTCCACCAGGCACTAGAGGGGATCTTTGGTCTGTCTAAGAGAACTCAGAAAGCACCCTCAGGCATTTTATCTGACGTTTTTTCCCCTTTTCCTCTACACTTAATGAAGAGGTTTGGCTTTGAATTTTACTCACCATTGTCAAATAAATATTAAAAGTAAAATTTCTCCAATGGTTCTTCCTTTATCTTTTAATCTAAAGAAATGGGTTTCAAAAGAAACAAACTTAGACTCAGAATTTGGTAAAAAGAAGTGGATAGAGGTGGTCACAAGCAATATGGGTAGGTGGATAAATGAAACAAATGCTTAGTAGACTAATTAGTTATTCACACCTGACTCACAGTTGGGCAGTTCAGGAAGCCTCCCAAACAAAAACTGCTACTAGACTCATTTAAAACTACTATACAGAACTAGACCTAGATAACCTTTTTATTGGTCGCATCATTGAACTGTCTAGATGTATGTCAATTTTCATTTATCTCCCTTGTCTAGCTCTTTCCTCAGTGAATTACCCTCTTTAGTGCTGTGGTGGACATTTACTGCTTTGCCTCTTTCAGATCCCTTCCCCTTCTGTTAAGGACAACTACATACGCTTGTGGGAAACATCCTCTTGGTAGCATTCTGAGCATTTCTGAGTGTAGCCCCATTAGGCAATTGTCATGAGATCCTGATTTGGCTAATCAAGTTGACTTCCTAGACTTTGAATCTCAAATGGAAAGACACATGGTCAAAGATATTTCTTTTTAAAAAAAAGTTGTCCATTATGTCTTAAACTGTTGGAACCTAGTACATCCCAAGACCTGGTACTTCAGCTTTCCCTTCAATTTTTCCAATGCATTTTTTTTGTGGCTTTGCTATTTTGGATTCCATTTCTGCTTTCAGACACCTAGCAACACTGACACACTGAGAAGGTGTCTGGGTCTCTCAGGTAATGAAGTCATGTGGTTTTGAGTCTAGAGTGATGAGTTGTATTTTGAGTCATATTAGATTTGATCTGTATGTGACCACACAGCATTCTTGGTCACAAAGGGAAATTAGAGGGAAGTTTGCTAATAGCAAATCTATTGCGTGAATGAGGAAAATAAAAAAATACAAGAACAAATTTACTGATGGTTAATCAAAATGAATTTTTCTGAATAACAGACGGTAACATCCCTGTCATTTTAGACTTTCTGCAGTGCTTAAAACTAAACTATTAAGTTTCTCCAAATTCACTAAAGAAGAAGAATCCAGTGTATGTACTTTTAATAGATTAAATTATAGAATAAGCTGCAAAGGATAGAATGTAGTTGTCTCTTAGCTGAAAAAAGTTCTGTAGTATACCCATGAAGAGTTTATTCTTCAGAAGAAAAAAAGCCGAAACTGCTGTTAATTGACTATAGATTCCTAAGAGAAGGCGTCTGCTATTAGGATGCAGACCAAAGATGCCCCTGTTTGGAGGGTTGGAAGTTTATGCTGGATCACAGGTAAAGTAATCTTGTTCTCCATCCTGATGCTTTCATTTTTGAAAAGATACATGTGTCTTTGTGATATTCAAGGATTCACCCAAATATTTTTAAAGTATTTTTCCTAGCTTTAAATTTTTTTTGTGACTAAGGAATCCAATAGTTTCAAGTAATTTACCATAAGGTCTCTGAATGATTACTATGACCATTAATATTTAATCAAATAATTTCTTTGTGGACTTTAAAACATTGGGCATATTTTCTGTGTATAAATAAGAGCCTGCGTATTGCAATTTTGTTTTTCTACATATTTATCATCAGTGAAATCATATATTCATTTGTGTTACAAACATTTCCTTACCACATTCATAATACCTAGTAGTAAATTTCACACAGGAGCACTAAATTTTTATAGCTGAATGAGACAAATTTTAATGTTTATCAAAATACAAATAACTGGCTAGAACAGTTATGTTTTCTTATTTGTTTTTGTTTTCTTATTTTCTTCAAGCTTATTGATGCAAACAAGAAACTTAAAAATGAAGAGTCAGATTGGTAACTTACACACATGAATACAGGATCAAATTGACACAAAATGTTAAACATTGTCCCCAACACTGTTTATGTAAGGTAATCCTAATTTGTCTTGCTAAGGAAATGGGCTTTATCATTAGGTTAATCTCTTAGTGAAACTACAGAGCATCATGCTGTTAGTTACACCATGAATTTCAAAATCTAAGAGTTCAGTATTAAAACTGGGAAAATTGTAAAATTAATACATTCCCATTTAAATTCTGTTCTACTGTCCAAGGCAAGAATAATTAAAAAAAAAAAAAACAGGCAGGTACTTATGCCACTGAGCTGTCTCTCCAGCCAATAAATGTTAAATTAAAAAATAAATAAAATAAAATAAAATAAATAAAATAAATGTTAAAACTGTTAAACCAAATCTTTTTTTTTTTTTTTTTGGTGGAACCAGGGATTGAACTCAGGCCCTTCCGCTTGCCAGGCAAGCACTTATTCCACTGAGCCATCTCCCCAGCCCCTAAATCAAATCTTGATTCAAGAGAAACAATTGCATATCTATTTTACATCTTATAAGGGGCTGAGGAGATAGCTTAGCAGTCTAAGTGTCTGCCTGGCAAGCATAAGATCCCCAGTTCAATCCCTAGTACTGTGTACTGCATGAGGCACTGGCCCTAGAACTGGGCATGGTGGGTGCATGCCTGTAATCCCAGCAGTGGGGAGGCTAAGACAGGAGGATCACTACAAGTGTGTAAAGACTGTGTATCAAATAAATAAATTTTTTTTAAATTGAATCTTATCAACTTTCCAAATTTCCATACTAAAATATCTTATTGTATTAATGTAAACTACAGTATTATACACTGCACTGTGTAATAAGTAGATAATATAAAGATAGGACACAAATATGAAAGATTTCTAAAACTAAAAGTACAGTATCAGTAGAAATGGCATTAAAACTGCCAGGTTTGAAGACATACAGTACAAAAATGTTGCACAGATCTACAAATTAAAAAAATTAAATAATACTGATAGGTAAAAATCAGCTAATATTAATAAGCTGGGTCCATAATAATTAACATTTGAAAACAGTTATGAGTCAAATAATAATGGCATGTCAGTGACTCAAATGCAAGCACACGGATAAAGCAGATTAGGAAATTTCCCTTTCATTTCTGTAGAGAAATTCTGAAAGTCAATTAACACAAAATGAATACTGAGGAATTAAAGAATGAACTGTCCCAGTGTTTTAGTTTCTTTGATGGGATTGGTGGTTTTAAGTTTTATTTGTACATTTTGATAGGACAAACAAATCAACAAATGGTGGTTATTGTAGGCCATACACTGAATGAAGGCAGGTTAGAGATTTGAAAATACTGAGAGGGCCAGGGAGACAGATCAGTGACATAAAGAAGGAAGGCAGGAAGAAAGAAAGAAGAAAAAAAGAAAGAAAGAAAGAAAGAAAGAAAGAAAGAAAGAAAGAAAGAAAGAAAGAGAGAGAGAGAGAGAGAGAGAGAGAAAGAAAGAAAGAAAGAAAGAAAAAAGAAAGAAAACAGAAAATACCTAGAAGTGGCACTTGTAACACACAGGCCTTGCTTTTATTTCGTATCCTTCATATTTTTTTCCATGCACACAATACAATCACAAACACTGATTCTGTTAACTTTGGCATCCTTAGGGGCTGCAGAGATGGCTTAATAGAATAAGTACTCCCGTGACAAGAACAAGAGTCTGAGTTCAATCCCTGATTCCACAAAAAAAACAAAAAAAAAAAACAAAAAAAAAACTTTGGTATCCTTACCAATATCAACTCTGTTGGTCCCTGCAATCAGAACTCAAAAACAATCTTTTGAACTCCATTTAAAAATCACATGTG
The DNA here is from genome assembly GCA_004027165.1 of Ctenomys sociabilis. Lineage (NCBI taxonomy): Eukaryota > Metazoa > Chordata > Mammalia > Rodentia > Ctenomyidae > Ctenomys > Ctenomys sociabilis. The sequence continues at coordinate 39,204 of PVKA01005780.1, forward strand.
TAGGAAACTTCAATTCTATCAGCTGCTTTCTCAAGGCTAACAATACATTTTAGATGATAATATGCTATATGATGATATTTAAATATTACAAATGATTATCTTCTGGAATTTATAAAAGGTGATAGAATGGTTTGGAACTGCATTATACTTCTCTTGAAGGGAATTTTGTAGTGTAGACATTCTCACATTTTTGAAAACATAATAAAATACTAAATTGGATTTAGCTCTAGCTTTAAACATATGTATGCCGATGAAACATAGTAAAATTTCTCCCAATTGTATAGCAGAAGAATAAACCAAAGTAAGAGTGATAAACACACACACACACACACACACACACACACACACACACACACACACCTATAACCTAGAAGGAAAAATGCATAACCTGTTGTCACGTAATATACTGAAAAGCTTAGATTATTTTCTGTCTCTCATTTCCTCTGAATTATCTCTGGCTTACAACTCAACTGAAAAAAAAACATATGACCACCACAATGGGGACAGCAGAAAGTGTTCCCAAGCCCTGTAAGAGACATTTTGGTCACACATGTTGCTTTCTCTCTAGTGACAAAGCTTTCAGCTACACAACTGGAACAAGTATGATTCCTTCAGATAGCTCATTAGAATAAGCGCTTGCCTCTCAAATGTAAGGGCCTGAGTTCAATCCCCAGTTCCACGAAAAATAAATAAACAAACACTGAAATTAATAATGAATTAATAATGGTGGTGATGATAGCTGTAGATGTGTAACAAATATCTCCAGCTTTTAATGTTAGTAACATCCATAGTTGATTCACTTTTGACTATGAAACTTTCTTTTTGTGAACATTTCCACAGTGTCCCATAAAAGAGATGCAATGATTCCAATTCTTTTTTTTTTTAGGTTCTAGCTCATCAATATCAGAGCTTTAGACAGCAATGTCTGATCCACTGATCTGAAAATTGTCTCAAAGGTGTATTCCTAGAATTTCTTAAATGAATTTCTATGGGTAAATACATATAATTCATATAAGTGGAAAACAGAGCTATGTATGGGAAGTTGACTTCTGGGTCACGGCTGAGCAGGCTATCACATGAAGGTAGGATTGTTTGTCCTGCAGAAATGGTCACCAAGACTCAGAGAGTAGAACTTGACTCTGGGCTTCCAGAGAAAAAGAAGAAGGAGGAAGAGTTAGTCAAAGAACCAAAGACTCAATATGCAATTGTGAATGATGGAATTATTTTGCTGATAATTCTCCTGTGAGGACCACATCCCTCTCTCGGACTGTAAGCCAAGAGCAGACATCCCATATACCCTTGATGAAGGAAAAAAAGAAGAAAAAGATAGGCCACAGCACCTTTTATGAAGAGCTCGCAGAATGTGAGCCCACATCAGAAGCCAGACAGACACCGATGTCATCCAACCCCAGGAAGTAGAACTTTGACCACTCAGAGCCCTTCAGTGGTGAGAAAAAGAAGAAGACCTCTGGCCACCTCAGAGGGCTCAGAGGTAAAGACCTCCCTCAACCCCAGTCTGGGTGAGGAGACCACCAAAGTTGTCAAGAAGCCAAAAAAAAAAACACAAGAAAGAAAGAAAAAGAAGGAAAGGAACAGGATACCACAGCCTGTTCCATCCAGGACTCTTGGCCTTGTGAGGCAGGAGATGCTACTTATAGATGCATGGTGGAGAAGGGGGCTGAGGAGCAGGCAGCCTTGGGCTGAAGTGGAAGTAGGGCAGCTCCAGAGAACATAGGAAAATGAAAAAGAAGAAAGCCCACCAGGAGAAAGACACCCTCCCAGGCCACTCTGAGCTCTACAGGTCTATGGAGACCAACCCTAGGAAAGAAAAGAAGAAGAAGCCAGTCAGAATTGAGGTTCTAGAGTATACCCCACTAGGAGATCACCCTAAAGCCAGAGTGAAGATGAAAACAAAGGCTAAGAAAAGGAAGAAAAGCCAGTTGTTGAGCTGGCTCAGAAAAGGAAGAAAAAGAAGAAAGTATGGTAACAATAGAACCTTAGAAAGAGGTGAGGTGAAAGGCCTTGCAAGAGGAGATTGATCGAGAGTTAGGCAAAACAGAAGCATCAGAAACCAGGAAGTGGATGGGAACCCAGTTTAGCCAGTGGGACACTGCAGATTTTGAAAATAAAGAGCAGAAACTGAAATTTTTCTTTTTCTTTCTTTTTTTTTTTTTTGGCAGAACCTGGGATTGAACTCAGGTCCTTGTGCTTGCCGGGGAAGCACTTATTCCACTGAGCCATCTCCCTGGCCCCAGACACTGAAATTTTTTAAACTTATGGGTGGCATTAAGAATCTGTCCCCTTTGGCCAGCCACTCCCCTTGCATGACCACGAGGTCCAACACAGCCTTCAGCAAGGTAGCACCCAACACCCTGCAGCAGAAGTTGCATCAGGACTACAACCGGGCCAAGAGCTAAAAGTACAACTGGGCTGCTGAACTTGGCTTCTCTGCCACCCCAGAAGAGTTCTCTACATCGACAAGAATGCATCTAGGTCTGTCAGGTTGGAAGATTAAATGCTAATGTCTTCTACCCAAACAGTTTAGATGGCTTTACTCAGTTTTGCAGATGAAAGCCTCCTAGTAGCAGTCAAGGATGGAACACTGGTGGATATTTGTGGATAAATTGGGCAGCTCATGTCCCAGGGGCTAAAACATATTTTTTCTGTTAAGCCTTCCATCCCTATAGTGACATGAGCATATGAATGATGGCAGCTGACAACTGGCATTTGGGGGGGGGGCTAGCATGACCCAGGCACATGCTGTTTTTTTTTTTTGTTTTGTTTTGTTTTGTTTTTGCATTAATGTATTTAATCTTCATTATGAAGTAGGTGCTATTCATGAGGCAGCTGAGATTTAGGGAATGAGTAATAAAATTGCCCAGGCCCACCCACAATGAATGCCATGTGTTACAAGGTAGTACCCTAAGCCCTAAGTCACTAATTACTGTGAAAGTTTTTTCTAAAGACTTTCACCCAGAATACTAGTTGGAGATTGAATGATGGAGGAAACAAGTAAAAACAAACAAACAAAAAAAGACAAAGCTATGCAGAAAGCCTAAGTTATCAAGCAGGGACTCTATCAAATCCAGAACAATAGTGCTGTAGTCAAAAAGCTTAGATTTGAGCATAAATTCTTCTGTTTGAGTTTGGGGAGCTCACATACATTTGTTCTTTGGGAAAGACTAATTGTTGAATGTGCTTTGATGCCATCATGTAGTCCTAAAACATCATAGGGAATGAAGAAGAAAGTGGAACATTGGAGGTGTATGAGGGGACATTAGAAAAGAGTCAGACATGACATCTGACTCAAGGGGCTGAGTGAAAACACTAAGCACATGCTTCAAAGTAATGGAGAAGAGCAATAGAGTGAAATAAAGAATTGGGAATTTTTAGGCCAGGTGTGGTGACTCATGCCTGTAATCCCAGCACTCGGGAGGCTGAGGCAGGAGGATTGTTGTGAGTTCAAGACCAGCCTGAGCTACTAAGTGAGCTTAAGGCCTTGAACTGCTTGAACTGCATAGTGAGACCCTGTTTCAAAAAAAAAAAAAAAAAGAATTGGGAATTTTTAAATTGGAATACAGTGGAGGAGAGGAGTCATTGTCTAAGTTTTTTTTTTAATGTACTTTGTACAAGGTCTCACTACACTAAGCTTAGACTCACAGTGATCCTCTTGTTTTCAGCCTCCCCAGCAGTATGGTTACAGGCGTGCACCACCGGGCCTGGTCTTTAAAGAATCTTTAACATTTTCTGAATTTTAATTTTTTTAGTTCAATATATGTATCTGGTACAGCATCTCACTGTGCAGCTTGCACAGCATCAGGTGCCTGGGATCAAACCTAGTCCTTGAGCTTACTAGGCAGTCGTTTAGACCACTGAGCTATCTCTGTGGTGCCCATCAAAGTCGATAGCATGTTTGTGTTTCTTTCTACTAGTCGCTCTTGCCTTCTGCTTTACACCACTCTAGGTGTCCATCCCAGTGTAGAAGGAGACAGCTGGCACACACTTGTCTGGGTCAAGACTGAACTAAAAAAGAAAATCTATAAACAAACTGGGTAAAAGAATTCCAAAAATAATGAACTATAAATATATCTGTTTGGTTATCCATCCCCTGAAGCTACCTAGAGAATGGAAAAATGGAATTTTACACTAGGGAATGGGTGAGTATTTCATTCTGGTGTCTTTAGTGCATATTCATTTGTAGTTAAGTAAAGAATGTCAGTTACCATAGGAAAATAAAAATTGATGAGATGATGTTATACTAGAATAGGCCTTTGAAAACAGAGTAGGTCAGTCAAAGTAATTTGGTTGTGTTCACTACAAAAATAAAAGGCCATCTGGTGGCAAAATTGCCTATAAGAAAATACTAATCTGATTGTATCTGACAGATAGCCCAATGACAAAAGGCAACTGTTCTTCTTGCTGGGGTGTGATCCAGGACCATCTCTTGTTGACACAAGAAGGTGTACTACCAAGCCCATGTTCTGCCTTACTTGCTATCCCTACCTCTTCCTGTATTCAGCCTCACTGTCCCAGTTTCATAAAAGTTATTTAATTTGACATAGGGTAGGTATGATCCTCTGAAGTGGATGGAGGCTTGTCAGGCAGTCATTTATACTTAACTGTGGCCTCTCCTTCATCTGCCGGCTGCATGCAGTGATCACAGTCTCATCACTGGAATTATTCTAATGTGCACTGTCTTCCCTTGAAACCTTATGCAAAGACTGAAACATTTCTATACAATATTTCTTAAAGCTGTGGCCTTCTTTTTCTTTCCTTTTTTCCTTCCTTTATCCTTTCCTTTCTCTCTCCCTCTTGGTCCATCTCTGTCATTCTTTTTTCTTTCTTTTTCTTAGTGCTAGAGATTGAACTCAGGGCCTCACACAGGCTAAGCATGTGCTGTGTCACTGAGCTATACTTGCAGCTCTATAAGTTTTGTAAAAGAAAGCCATGTGGTTACAGCTAGCACTAGGACAAAATGTAAATGTGTCTCATGCTCCCATGTATTTTCTTCTCTTGCATTTCAGTTATTCCATGGTTCATAGTAATCTCTTGCAGAAGATTCAAAGAAAAAAAAATGAAGCTTTTCATTATAAAAACCATGAGAACTCTGTCTACTGTAAGTCACATAATGGCAGTGGACAGTCTGACCACTCTTCTAAGTTGCTTATGAGAACTAGACAAGCTTGTCTTGTGACATACCTTGTACACTTTATTCTCTATGGTTTCTATAAAGTTTGCAAATAGTTCATGTAAGGGGCTATAACACAATGGGATATTGGAAAGTATTAAAAATATTGATTAGATGATATATTAAAAGAATACATGAAAACTTGATGTGTACAGCCTTAAAATCATCTATGGCTAAGAAATCTCTAATAGCCGAATAATTTAGCTTAATACAGAGGACTTCTTCAAGTTTATTAAATAGATTCCTATTAATGGAATGAAGTAATTAGAAAACAAACAATTTAATAACCATCACTTAAAGCACAATACCTGTCCTCTCATTAGTAATAATTTCTGTTTTTTGTCATTGTGTCCTTGGAACTATGCAAAGTGCTTGAATGTATTACTTCATTTTATCCCCACAATACCCCTGTATGATGTTCCATTTTATGAACAAGAAACGGAACCTAGAAATACCAATCAACATGCTTACTTAAAAACTAGCAGAGTTGGATCTTCAACCAGCCTATGCTGCTATAACTATCATATATTAAACTCTTGCCATGTGAACTAGAAAGTAACTGTTTCTTTTCTTTCTTTGTTTAATTGTGAAAGGAATAAACTACTCAATCACTAAAAATTACAGGACAAGGAGATTGTGGCCAGGTTGATTAGATGGTTGCAGGTGCCACCACTGTTAACCTAGTGACCATGAGAGAATGGCTTTGGGATAAGTGTGACACCCAGGTGAGGGAAGATGTAACAAATAGGGAAAGAACATGGGCAGTGGAGACAGACAAGCCTTACATAGATAACCCCTCCATTTTGAAAGTGAATTACTGGACAAATTACTCAACTATTCTGTCTTCAGTTTCTCTACCAAAAACAAGACCTATTTGACAGGGTTGCTATGAGGACAAAGTATTTGTGCATGATGGCAAAGTCTCTTTCGTTAGGCCTTGAGTGATCATAACCATTTCTGTCTGGTGCTTAGATGTTAGGATTTAAAGCAAGACAAACTACAGTCATGTGGAGAGACATATTCTATAAACATGGAAAAACAGGTATTATTTCTTTTTTAATGTGTGTTTTGTATTTTTGAGGCAGATAAATTTTCAAAAATAAATTAATATACAATATATATAAAGTAAGTGCACAACTTTCAAGTAAACAGTTTTAATACATTTTAACAAATATGGCAGGTGGTACAAAAGTTCCTCAACCAAAATTAGGAATCCCATAGAAATTTCCTGAACTCATGGCATTGGTAGTCTCAGATTTTTCACCAAAATTGACTTTCTCTACTTGAGCTTCAGATCAAGTGGGAATCATACAGCAGATTCTCTTTCATGTCATCCATTTGCTCAGGAAAATGTGCGTAAAATTCATCTGCATCAGTGTTTGCTTTTCTTGATGAGTGGTGGGTGTTTGATGATATGAACATGTAATTTTTTGGTCTTTTCATTCTAGAGATATAAATAAAGTTTCTAGGAGCATTTGTCTACAAATTATTCTGTACATGTTTTCTTTTTGGGGAAATACATAGAATTACTCCATCTTTAGAGAAGGTACCTATTTAACTTAATAAGAAATTATCAAACGTGTTTATAAGCAGTTATGTTATATTACACTGACACAAAGTTCAGCTACTCTCCTTACAAAACTTGACATTACATTCTTTGTAACTCTTTTTTCTGCTATCAAGAATCAAACTCAGAGCCTCTAGCTTGCCAGACAGGTGCTGTGCCGCTGATCTATGTCCCTGGCACAATGCTTTGTAATTTTTATTCATTGAATATGAAATAGTATCTCCTTATCAAATTTATTTTCAATCTCTTAATAACTAATTATATTGACCAGAGCTTTCTGCTCTGTACCACTCTGCCTTGGAGCCAGCGGAGTATGGACTGAAACCTCCAGTAACTGTGAGCTAAATAAACCCTTCTTTCCTTCAGTTTGGGTGATGGGTATTTGTCCCAGCAACGAGAGAAGAGTAACAAAGACAAGCACTCAGACCAGTCTGGAATTTGCAGCAATCCTCTTGTCTCAACTTCATGAGTGCTGGTGATGCAAGGAGAAAAGCTGATCTCAGGTGGGTGACCTCCAAACGCTACAGGGAACCTCCAAATGATATAGGGAAAAAATGATCTCCCAACCTGACCTGGGTGAGTTCATATTCTCTAAAACTGAAGAATGAATTTTAGGAACAAATGGAGGTTACAAGCAGAATATATTTATTGAGGGGGAAAAAAAGCTCCTGTCCGACAGACGGACAGAAGGGGGGTCCTGAGCACTACTTCCAGGGACTTTTATAGTGTAAAACCATGTGGGGCTAACTCACTCAGGTGGACAACAGGTGGGACAAAACTATGGTCAACCAATGGGATTATAAGCACAATTGCTTAGGTAAAATTGATTAAGTCCAAGACCAAATGGGGAAGCAAGTCACGTAGCAAGTGGGCATGAATGTAGAACAGGACTTTATGAGGTAGCCATCCAGTAGTAGTCCGATTACTGATTCTTCTGGCTCCCTCAGGGTGATGATCAATCTTGGACGCCAATCTTTAGGGGGGTTGGCATTTGTTTGATCTTTGGTCTTTAGGTCTGGCCCACGGCAGGAGCATCCGTCCCTCGCACAGTTGTAAGGTATCTTGTCTTCTGTCTTACCTCCTTCGAGGGCCTGGCCCTGTCTCACTGCCTATAATATTTCTAGTTAACTTGGCTGCCTGCAACACTGGGATCACAGGAGTACTCCACCATGCCCTGTTCCAAAATGTTACTTTTTTTTGTACAAGGAATTGAACTCAGAACCTTGAGCTACCTCCTCAGCCCTTGATCTAGCACTAATTATTGAACAGATTATTATTTTTCTAACATGCCTGTTTTTATCTTTATCAAAAATAAATTTACTGTATATGTTTAGATTTATTTCTGAACTTTTATTCTCAATCAATGATCTGTTTATTTATTCTTTTGCTAATGCTACATCACACAATCTTGATTATTATAGCTTTCCAAGTCTTGAAATCAGGTAATGAAAGTACTTTGCCACACAAGCATTCTGTTTGAAGCTTTTTACATTTCCATATGCATTTTAGAAATAATAATTTTGCATCACAAAAAAGTAAAACTGATAGAATTTTGACTAATGCTGTTGAAACTATAGATCAACTTTAAAAATTTATATATTGAAGTAATATTTCAATTGATGAGTGTAGATGAACATACTATGTCACTCTACTATTAGACCCTTTGAAACTTCTCTCAGCCTGTTTTTCAGTATTCAATGTAGAAATCTTACATCTCTTTTTTTAAAAAACATTCATAAGTACTTTGTATGTTTAAAAGTTATTATAAATAAAAACATTTAAACTTAGCTTTCTGGAGCTGGGAAGATGGCTCAGTAGAATAAGCGCTTGCCTGGCAAGCACAAGGGCCTGAGTTCAATCCTTAGTTCTGTCAAAAAATATAAAATTTAAAAAAAAAAGCAAACTTAGTTTTCTTATATTTGTTGGTATTTTTTAGAAGTACAATTGACTTTATTGATGAAGTATCTCTTTTCTCTCTCTCTGTCTTAATTCAGCATCTAACATGTTTCCAGATTTGGTTCACCTCATTGTCCTTATATTTCTGTGGCATTTTCGTTTCTCTCCTCCCCCATCTAAGGCACCAACCATGTCTTTCTCCAACGGCAAAGCTTCCCAGTCGTGCTCATTGCTCCCAGACTCCACACTATAGCCAAGCTCACTTTTTTGTAGACTCTCATTTGACCAATCCATTTGTCATCAGAACAGTTTAAGGAATCTCACTGCCTGTGGGTAAAGCACTAAATCCATACTGCAACCTGGCAAGCCCTGCAGTAGCTGCACATTTACCATGTTGCCTCCCACCTTGCCCACAACCCCAGACTGCATTGCTCCACTCATTGTAGTTTCCTGGCCCAACTGTCCTGCCATCTCTCTTCAGTCTTCATTTTTCCCTTTTCTTTGGAAGGCCTCCCTTACTTTTGCTAGCCAACTTTACCTCCTCCAAGTCTTAATTCAATGTTATTTCTTCCTGGGGACTTTCCCTTAACTCCAAGAGTAGTTCCTTTCATTTGCATATATTGTACTCCTTTGCAAAGCTGGCTTCATCTATAATTATATGTTCAGTGTCTTTTCTCCCAACTAAACTGTTATTCCTGATGATGTAAACTTGATCATTGATATAGTCACATAAGTTGTTTATTTTCCTATGCAGTAATTATGAATTCCTTTGTATTATATGTGGACCAAGTACAATATCTGTTCTTAATAGATGTTAATAAGCACTAATCATAAAAATCTTTGTCCCAGTCCAGCATGTTTTCAACAAAACATATTACACTCTCAGGATTACACTCAGTGTGCCAAATGAAAAGTCGCTTCGGCTGTCTCAGCATGGGAACTTAAATATTTAATCACTTGGTCATAATTTTAACCATAATAGCTGAGTGAGAGTCTGCTCCAGAGAGGTCTTGGGCTGAGGCAATTGGAACCTTAAATCGCATTAAAATGACATGGTCTTGGCAGAGGTGAATGGGGAATACTGCCCAGAGCTTGACCGCACCAGTCTGGCTTTAGTCAGGCCTTCACATTTACATATACAAAACTTTACATGTATCTTAACTTAAAAAGGGTAAAGGTAACTTACTTGTGAACAAAACTCTATGGGAAATAGAGCTTATGCCACTTAAATTTTATATCTAATTTGAATATTTAACCAGGCATTTATTTTTATATTTTCTTATTTCCCTGGTTGTTGTATGAACTGTACTAAGGATGATGTTTGGGTATTCAACAATGTATGGTGAATTGTGAATGAGATGACATGTTTTCTGATGATCTTACACTAAATTCCATGATTTATAAGGCAAAATGCTTGTATAAGCATTGACGTAGGCTTCATTAAAATACTGTCCAGCTATACACAGCAACAGCTGCAACGCAAATGGTAAAATTTTCATATGTAGAGCAGTAAGTGATCATTTAGAGATCTTTCAAGCAAACCACAGAGGAAAACCACAAGTTACTGTGGCAGATTCTGTTTATGTTGACACTTGTATACACAGTCAAAAAGGCATTATTCCCTAAGTGTACCTTTAAAATAATTTCATAAAAGAAAAAATAAAACCTCCAATGACCTACTAAAAATAGAATCAGGAAGTTATTTTATTTATGAACATATTTTCTGTTATCACTATTAGGATGTACTACTATTACCTACTGAATTGACATGCAAGGTATGAGGGTACCTATAAAAGAAGTTTGAAACAGTCATTGATGATACTAGGTTATGAACTTGATTTTGAATCTATTCTCAAAATTTCAAGTAAAGGACATCATAACAGACACGTTCTGGTAATTTAGTATTTCTACTCTCCTTGCAAAAACCTCATGTCCTCAGAACATGACTTTATTGGGAAACTTGATTCGAACTGTTTCAGGGTTTACTGATTCAGGCTACTTGTTGCTAGGAATTTGGGAAATTCATGAGAGAAGCCTCAGAACCCAAGAAATGGAGTTCTAGGTGTTGTTAGTGCTTTAGTAGATTTTTTATAAACTGCTTTAGTAGACCTCCTTGCTGACAGAAAGTTCCTAAAGTCTGTGGAATGAAAGCCATAAAATACTTCTCTTTTCATGTTAGACTTCTTCAGTTGTCTACAATGAGTATATGGCAGGATAGAGGGTTACTGGAATGCACACGTAAAAAACGCAACTGTGAGTGGGTAAAAACTCCTATATGAAACCCATTGAATGAGTCATCGGTTAGGGGCCAATACAGCATGAATCAGGCTCAGTGTTCTTGACAGAAGGCTTGATAATGAGTCAGCAGTCTTAGAGTTAAGAAAATATAAAACAGGCTTCTATCCCTACAGAATTTCCCCCAATTTTTGGTTACACTGGACTGATGTGGACCACTGGGTAGTTGGTGTTCTGCAGGGTTGTTATAGATGCATGGGTCTGGAGAAGCTATGCAAGATAAATGATAAGACAAGGCTGACTCAAGAATGAGGTGGGACACTCTAAAGTAAGGTTTTAATCTAAGAATCTTCTGTTTTTCCAGAATCTTACTTTAAGGACTATGCTCCCCATTTTTAACTTAAGTAATTTATTTTAGTTGTTCAGTTTTCTGTATTTAATTGTATCCAGGATGGAAAGAATATTTTTCTGGGACATTTCAGAGTTCCCCAAACTGTATTGGCTTAGCTTGTACCATATTGCCTTATTTGTTGTATTGATATGGGTTATCCAGTAGTCAACTGCCCATGTGTCTTAGTTACTTTTTACTCATTGCTGGGACAAATACTGGACACCCAAAATGAAGGAAGGAAAGGTTTATTTAGCTCACAGTTACTGGAGGGTTCAGTCCATATTCCACAGGCTCCAAGGATAGTAACAGCAGTTCATGGAGATCAGAGCTCCTTCAATGTGGTGTGGCTGCGAAGGTCAAGCTCCTCTGAAGACTGGGACTTCGGCGTGGAAGTGGGGCAGGGTGGCAGGAAGCCTTCCTCAGCTCCTGGGCCCCCACACTGGGAACTGTGGAGCTGATTCAGCCAAGTTGACACAATGTATCAACTAACACAATCCACCCCTTGTCAACTAAACATATACTTTTTTAAGCCAATTTCCAGGTACATAGACGTGCTTAAACATTTTACAGCTTGAGCACTGTATAACATTAGAACCATGACATGTTGCCCCTTGCCTTCCAAAGACTCATGCACATCCATTTATGCAAAAACATTTTAGTCCATCTCTAAGAGCTGCCAAAGTCCCAACAGTTTCAGCTACACTGAAAAGTCCAAATCCCAAACTTCCAAGATCTAAGGCAAACTCTTAGCTGTGAGCCCCTCTACAACATGCAAAGATAAGCATTGACAATGCACAAGATAAGCATTGACATTCCAAAAGGTATGCACAGCAGGGTACAAAGAATTGGGACCAAAACAAGCTGAAAGTCCAGAAGGGCAAACGTTAAGTCCTATAGTTCCCTGTGGACCATGCAAGGCACCCTGTGATGAGTTGTGAGCTCCAAAAGCCTTATGTGGCTCCACCCCTATGGCACTCCTGATGGTAGCTCCTATGGTTTTTCTCTCAGGCCTGCTTTCCTCCCTTTTTAAAGCTATTCTTAGACCATCCACATTCCTGGCTTTTTCAGACTTCTGAGGTTTCCACTGAATAGGCTTCTCACTCACAGCTTCACACACTGCCATCGCAGGGGCTCCCTGCCTGGCCTCCCAGTCCTTCTTCTGAGATCTGGGTGGAGGCCTTCTGAACTTCAGAACCCTTGCATTCTGCATGTGCCTACTACAACCAAAGCCATGTGGATGATGCCAAAGGCTTCGGTGAGATGGAGCAGTAGCCAGGGTTTCTTCTCCATTAGCTGTAGGAGTTGAAGGCCTGGATTGCTGAGCACTCTGACCCTGATTCCAAAAAACAAATTTTCTTTTTTTTTAAGTTAATTTTTTTTAAATTTATTTATTTATATTTTAACTCGAAGAGTCAAAAATAGAAGCAAAAACAAAAAGAAAGAAATGACATAAACAGGGTAACATACAACAATACATATGTTACAGATTTTCAAAACATGGATGGTTAAACACAGATCAGCACTTCACAATAGGAGCGGGTTATCCACAAAAGTTGTTGATGCGAGCCATTTACAGCTCATTATATTAATATGACTTGACTTTATATACCTCAATTTTTGTACTTTTCTGCTGGAGGTTAAGACCGAGTTAAAGCAAGACCTATATAATAAGAAATGTAACTTTTGTATCAGATAAGGCCAGTCAGGTACCCTCAAGGTTTATCTTGTAACCTTCTACTGCACTTTGTAGATCCCTTGTCAGTGTCAGCCTTGTGGATGAGTCACAACCATTGCTTGACCAATTTGCTCTCTGTGGAAGCCTGAGAGGAAGTTTTCTCTCCATGTGACTCTCCATAGGCACACTATACATCATCGATCACATTCCTGTGGCCCCATAATCTCCTTGATCAGAAAATTTGGGGCACTACTGAGTTACATGATGTTACATTACAAATTCTGGTATGTCCTGAGTCTTCTCTGACCTTCAAAGGCTAGGGCCAAAATGTTGGCTGACCTTGCAGCCTGTATTTTTCTCCAATTTTTGATCTGCAAACTTAGGTTGTTAACCCTCCAGAAGAGAAGTTTATTATTACACTACAACATATGCAGTTCAGTTTACCCAAACTATTTGTCTAAATAACAGACATCATAGGCATAACATAGAACATGTATTTTCCATCAAGTATATTGAGATACTAAACTCTAATTCTGTACAAAATATGAAGAAGAAAAAAATTTAAAAAAAATAGGAATGAACACTTACATATATTTACATAGATATTTAGAAATCCATCCATATACAGCATAGTAGCATTGTAGCATGACTGTCTTATGACATTTTTTGTTTTATTTTTCATTTACTACCCTTTAAAAAAGGGTAGTATAGTAATAGCTGGTATGTCATGACAAGAAGTACATACTTAGAAGACCAGAATGGCAAACATTTGGAGTGTGACCCTTCTATTACACTTTGTTAAATTCAGTGCAGTTCTTTGGCTCACAGGTATCAGCATATATAGTTAGTCAGGGTGAGAATCCTATCATTTAACTGCCAGTTTCAAAAATCTCCTGATGTCTCAGGATCATTGTCTTACCCATTTAGTTTGTATAAGTGAATGGTCTTGCCTGTCATGTTTCTCAGCATTTCTCCTTGCCCTCTCCTCATTGTCCAATCCTCAAGTTCTTGCTTTCCTTTTAATTGTGTTGTACATTTCTATTTGCAATTCTTCTTTTGAGTTATACTAGGGAGACTATACGATATTTGCACATGTGGGTCTGGTTTATTTTGCTTATCAGTATGTCTTCAAATGGTATCCACTTAAATATGAAGGCTTTGAGTTTATCATTCTTTACAGCTGAGTAATATTCCATTGTATAAAAATATCACCTCTTTTTCATCCATTCCGCATGTGATGGGCATCTTGGTTGTTTCCAAGATTTGGCTATCAGAAATTGTGCTGCTATAAACATAGGTATCCCTATGATAAGATGTTTTCAGTTCCTCCAGGAAAATTCCCAGTAGAGGTATAGCTGGCTTGAATGGGATTTCCAGTCCTAGTTTCTTAAGGAGATGATTTCCATAATGGTTGCACCAGTCTACATTCCCACCAGCAGTGGAGAAGGGTTCCCTTTTCCCCACAACCTCTCCAAAATTTGTTGTTGGTTGATTTGTTTATGATAGCCATTCTTTCTGGAGTGAGATGGTATGTCAGTGTTGTTTTAATTTGCATTTCATGGATGACTAGTGATGTGAAGCATTTTTTCATATATTTATTCGCTTCTTTAATTTCATCCTGTGAGAAGTGTGTGTTCATCTTGGATGCCCATTTCTGGATTGGGTGTTTAAATTTAGGGACCCTAATATTTTTTAGTTCTTTATAAATTCTAGAGAGCAGACCCTTGTCTGAGTGCTTATGAGTTAGAATTTTTTTCAGAATTTGTGGGTTGTCTTTCCACTTTGTTGGTAATTTCTTTTGCTGTGCAAAAACTTCTCAATAACAGGAGGTCCCAGTTGTTAATTCTTTCAAGTGTTTCCCATGAGAATACATGTGTGTTCATGAATTCTTCCTATGTCTTCAAGAGTTTCTCTTACTACCCAAAAAACAAATTTTCTATGCCAGTACCATTCTGGAACCTGTTGTGGGTGCTGCCTCCATTCTGGAACATGTGCATCTTTCTCCTCCTAACGAAGTCCCTCACTTTTGCAATTCTGAGGCTGCAAAGGGCAAGAACCTGCCACCTCCTGTGACGTCCTCAGGATGTCCTTTCTACTCTCTTGTTCCTTCTCAGCAGTGGGCATCCTCTCAGCTCTGTCTTCACATTCCATAGCCTTCCTGGCGCTTCCTATCTGGCCAAACTCAGAACATTTTAAATCACCCTTTTAGGCTCTTTGCTCTTCATTCTTAACATAAATCTGGCTGAGAGCTCCCAAAACAACCATGCCACTGCCCCAATATTTGGTTGTTTTGAAATTTCTTTTTCAGGATTAACTAGTCCATTGTGCTTAATCTCAGTCTCCAGCAAAGTCTCTGGACTGAAGCAAAATGCAGACAAACCTTCTGCCAAGCTATAAAACAAGTCCGTGGTCTAACAAGCAATGCTGTCCTTCTTCCCAGCAGAAACCTCCCCAGCCTGGTCCTTACAATCAGGCTTCATATCAGCATTGTGGCCTGAGCTCTGGCCAGAATCTCCCAAACAGAACAGCTGAAGCTGTTCCCGTGCTTCACTTATAAGCAACATCTCTGAGCCTTTCCTATCTCTCCCCATAAGCCATGTCCAAAAGCTTGTAATCCACATTGTCAGGTATAGCCACAGCAACGACCCCACTCCTTCTGTACCAAATACTGTCTTCATTACTTTTTACTGGTTGCTGGGACAAATACTCAACACTCAAAATGAAGGAAGGAAAGGTTTTTTTAGCTCACAGTTACTGGTGGGTTCAGTACACCAGTAACTTATCCGGGTTATTATCTGCTGACTCCAAGGATAATCACAGCAGTTCATGGAGATCAGAGAGCTCCTTCAGAGTGGTATGGCTTAGAAGGTCAAGCTCCTCTGAAGACTGGGACTTCTCCAAGGAAGGGGAGCAGGGTTGCAGAAAGCCTTTCTCAATTCCTGGACCCTGCCCACCTGCAGGGCTGGGCCCCGACACTGAGCTGATTCAGCCAAGTTGACACAGTGTGTCAACTAGCACACCATGTAACAGAAGGAAGTTAGTGAAATTACTTTCCTTGTTATCATATTATATAAGGACATTGGACATGTGACATGTTGTCTTCTCACTTTCTGAAAAAAACATAGGTACAGGCACTGTGGAAAACCTGCCTGACTCAAGTGTTGTCTGTTGTCTGAAGACATAGGGCATTCTCCCTTTGTTAGAGGAATGTAAAAACTAAAGGGTAGAGGATGAAAACAGTGTTAACCTGCAGACATCCATAACCTCTCTCATCTCTTCATTTTCTTCCAAGGAGAGAAGTTTTTATTGACTGGATGTTATTTGCTATGCAGAGTTCGAATGATGGGATAATCCTTATGAAAAATTAGAAAACTATACAGAAAAGAATGTTAAAGTATATGGCTTATTTTAAAAACATACTACCTGGTTTCAGGCCTTTTCCAGGACCAAAAGACTTAGTAAAGCAGTGGAACACCCATCTCTGACAAAACAAAATGAAAAAGGAGGATATGTTGGGAACCACGAAGCTAGGAAATCAATTAAATATGTCAGGCGGGACTTGGCCCAGAGCCTAAAGCAAAGAAGCTGCCTCACTCCTGAGATGAGCGTCCTGTCTGGTTAAGGTCTGCTACTAGTTTTGTTGTGAAAAAAAAAGAAAAAAAGTTTTGATTATACAAGAGTTAGGATACACAGCTACTTTCTCTTAGTTCATTGAGAATAAAAGTTTGTGCTAATATTGTTTAGACAAATCTGCAACTTGTCCTCTGAATAACTACTATGAAGACAATATGCAATGGATTAATTATTGTAACTGTCCTACAAACCTGTTTTGAAACTGTCTCATTGCTATTTTATCTTTTTTCTCATTAAAATTAGTTTAAAAAAGAAAAAAAATTCTCAGTGTGCACGCGCGCGCACACACACACACACACACACACACACACACACGACTTAGTAAAGATTCCAAATAGTTTTGTTTACTATTTGAGAAGAGGTCACTATGGAGACAGAGATTCAATTAGAGTACAATTATGTAGTATATTAATTTGGAATATTGTTATTTGTTAACCCAAAGTACATGTTTCAGCTCCTTCTTATGTTTAGTTTTTATAACACACTTTCCTAAATATCTTTACATCTGAAAAATATTTTAGAAGTGTATTTTTAAGTCTATAAAAAATGCAGTCCTAGCTGGTATTAGCAGGCTTTCTGCCAAGTACAGTAATTGTTACATGTGGAATTTTCTACCAGAGGCCAAGGCCTGGATTCAGTAACTATAACTCCAGAATGAATACATGGGTGGTGACTTTTGTCTGCTGGAAATTGGTGGGTTAGTTTAAGCACATATGCTAGAAGAGATTTATTGATAGATTCACTCAGCAGATCCAAGAAACACAGGGTATGTTTTGTTCAAGTTGAGCATTAAGTTTCAATAACCTTTGCTGTTGGTTCCCCTTTCCTCCTGGTCAATGTTTTCCCTCTGTTTTTCTTATCTTTTTTACTTTTCTTGCTAATAAACCATTTAATAAATTACATTGTTTGAATATGTAAGTGCAAAGACTATGTTCAAATGATGTTAAGAAGATACAATGACAGTTACTTAGCACACAGGCACTCAGAACAGCCGCAAAGTTGTGAGGAGCTGAGGCGGATTTAAGTACCAGAGGGTGGCAGGGTCACGGCTTAGCCAAGCAGCACAGTGGCAGAGTTCTAAGACAGAATGCCCAGACCTAGATTTCAACATTATTCTCTAGCTGAACTGGAGTTCAATTGGACTTCCTTGTTCTTTTGTCCTAAGGAGAAAATGTGTGGAATCAAATCTGTAGAAATATAGAATATAAATCTAAGCAAATAAATTGCAAAGGGGATATTTTAAGTGTAGAAGTTTATTTTTACTTTTAATTTTTTTGAGACAGAGTCTCACTATGAAGTGCAGGCTAGTTCTTGAACTCACTATTTAGCCAAAGCTGCCTTGCATTCATGATGATCTTCCTGCCTTAGCTTCCCAAGTGCTGAGAAGGCAGGTGTGTACCACCATGCCTGCCAGAAGTTAAGTTTTAAAAATTTACCAATGAGTAGGTTGGTTCATCTCCAAAGTGTTAGGTAAAACGAAATGCAGAGGAAAAAAAATAAAGAAATTTGTATAAGCTTAATTGGTGTACACTTAAACAGATTATACTTGTTTTAAGATTTTTTTCCTTTCTGGCCAGGGAGATAAGTCAATAGCACAAGTGCCTGCCTGGCAAGTGCAAGGTCCTGAGTTTGATCTCTGGTACCAAAAGAAAAAAAAAAAGAATTTTCCTCTCTTTCCCCCACCTCTTTGCATCTACTGAACATATGTGTATGCTCAATCCATTAATCCATTGTTTTTTAAACTCAAACTATTGAAAGAAACAACTAAAAAAATAAAGTTTTTCTTACCTTTGCTTAGACACTAAACATCAAATATAGTTTATACATCTCTCCTCTGACATTTGGGGTCATGTTGGTCCATCTGACATGGGCCAGTAGGCAACTAGGGATATACATGAAGACTCTCATCCACTCTATTCTGCCCTTTCAGATAGTAAGCCATTTTTTAAATATTTTTATTCTTTTGATACAGTTTCTTACTATGCAGCTCAGATTCATAGAGATCTTCCTGTCTCAGCCTTCCCAGCACTATTATGACAGTTGCATGCCACCACACCTGGTTTCAGGGCCTGCATAACATTCAGTACCAGTTCCTAGGACTGAACTTGTAACCTTGCACTTGCCAGAAGATGCTTAGACCTCCAGGCTATCTCACCAGCCCAAGCCATTGTAATATTCATTATTTCAGAAAACTGCTATATCTAATTCAGATATAATATACCTTCTTTGTTCACTGATGTAAATAAAAATCCCAGTACATATTAAATGAAGTATACAGAGAAAGTAAAACTACTGAAGCAGGCATTTCTCAGTTACATCTGTAGCAACTAAAATCGATATAAATTGATCTTGGAATCAAAATGTAGCTTATTAACATTTTGTAAATAAAAAATATTCTAAGACTACATTTAATACAAATCCAAGAATAAAGGAGGGCATTTGTTTCAAACGTGCTAGAATTTTGCTTTGAAACTTGAGAGAAGATGTGGCTCCTTATTTGTGCCTTCATAACCTGCAGAGGTGAGAAAGCAAAAGCTGTGCTTCTTGGACTCCCTAAAACTAAAATTCAAGCGCTAATCAGATGAGAGCCACAAAATTTGCAACTGATATAAGGCAAATCAGTTCTGCTGATTTTGCTCACAAGCACAACCTTGAAGAGATTAGGATTCCAACTAAAGAAGAGTTGTTTAGCATTACAGAACCTTTGTGCAGTTATTTTTGGAGGTCAAGGTAGATTAAAATTATCCCTGTGTTCCAGTGACTTGATAAGGACAAAACTCACCAGGCATGGTGCTGCATGCCTGTAATCCCAGCACTCGGGAGGCTGAGGCAGGAGGATTGTTGTGAGTTCGAGACCAGCCTGAGCTACAAAGTGAGCTTAAGGCCAGCCTGAACTGCATAGTGAGAACCTGTCTCAAAAAGACAAAAAAAGGACAAAATTCCTGGGTTTAAATACTCTTCTTGGGGCCGAGGAGATGGCTCAGTGGAATAAATGCTTCCCTGGCAAGCACAAGGGCCTGAGTTCAGTCCCCAGTTTCGCAAAAAAAAAAAAAAATTCTCTTCTTGTTGAAACAGTGTTTACTCTAGTCTGTAACTGAATAAAGCATGACAGTTTTTGAGGCTGTATAGGTCAGGTATTTAATCTATCTAGGTTGGAAGGAATTGAGAATCTATTTGTTAAAATATGGGATAATAGAAGATTTAACAGCTGGTGGTAAAGCAGCTACATTGTTATTTATATTTACCTGGAATGAATTGCCTATAGAAAACAGACCAAGTAAAATTGGCTTGACATAGTATATCATGATGAGTTGGAATAAACTGACCATAGAAAACTGCTCTGTGAGATTTTAAAAAGTAATGATAAATTTGAGCTTTAAATTATCTACTCTATGTATTTAGAAAACCAGAGAAATTTTGCCTTCAAGGGATCTTCTTTCTTATAACTGCTACTCTGATGTAGCCCTAAATTAATCACAGAACCTAACCCTGCAGTTTGTTGAATTACAACACAGATTAAATTCAAAGATGTGCCACAATTTCTTATATGAAAATACATTGTGTGGGAAAGAATAAGACTCTGAGAATTGGAGAAGAGATTCTTGTACGGATTTTAAATGTTTTTCTTGCATCAAAAATAAAACCTCTCTGATTTTGTCTGCCAGAAGAGATAGCTCCCTGTATCCCACACTAACAGATTCATCTTTCTTTGCTTTAAAGAACTGTAGCGACCTATGCTGATATAATTACATTGTTTGGGATGACATTTCCTCCAAGACGCTAGAGCAGTTCAATTGTAAACCTATCTAGAAAGAAGATGCTTTGCCTTTGAAAAACTTGAAAACACTGAAAATTTGCTAAAGGTATAAAGAAATGTGCTGCTGTTCCTAGGATCTGTAGACTGCATGGGGGAGCTGGGGTTATGGAAAAAATGAATGACTTATTTGAAGTTGTCATTTATAATGTTAGTAGAAACCAGCTCCTGTGGGTTGGGGTATGAACTGAGGGGGGAGATCTGCTCTTAACCGGTATGTATGGGGTCTGGGTAGGAAAAGGTACAGTTGAGCTGCTTCTGATACTTTGAAACAATCATGCACAGTTCTTGATTTCTACCCTACTATTAATATAGGGAGAAAAACTGACCTCAGGTGGGTGGCCTCCAAACAATGATATAAGGAAAAAGTGATCTCCCGACCTGATCTGGATGAGTTCATGTTCTCTGAAACTGAAGAATGAATTTTAGGAACAAACAGAAGTTATGAGCAGAATATATTTATTGAGGGAAAGAAAGCTCCTATCCAAGAGAGGGACAGGCGGGGGCCTTGAGTGGGTTGTCCCTGGGAAGCTGTCTCTTCCAGGGTCTTTTATAGTGTAAAATCCTGTGGGGCTAAGGTGGAGAATATGGGAACTTGCTTAGGCGGATGTGGGGTGGGACAAAACTATGATCAACCAATGGGGTTACAAGCATCATTGCTCAGGTAAAATTGATTAAGCCAGGACCAAATGGGGAAGGGAGTCACATAGCAAGCAGGCATGAATGTAAAACAGGACTTTATCTGGTAGCCATCAGATAATGAGTCTTCCTGCTTTCTCAGGGTGAAGAGAAATCTTTTAGGAGGTTAGCATTTGATCTTTGGTCTTTAGGTCTGGCTCACAGCAGGAGCACCCATCCCTCTCACAGTTGTAAGGTATCTTGTCTTCTGTGTTATCTCCTTTGAGGGCCTGGCCCTGTCTGACTGCCTATAATATTTCTATGTACCTCAGCTGTCGGCAACACTATGACCAGAGGGGAAAAATGTCTGATGAGGTCTTGGTTCTATATCAACACCCAGGATGGCTTGAAAACTGGGGGAAAAGAAACCTCTCCTAAGAAATGTCTAATCTGTATAGCATGAAATATGCCTATAATTCCAGTTGCTGGGAAGGCTGAGGTAGGAAAATCACAAATGTAACCTCACATAACTTTGCAAAGTCTATCTCAAAGTAAAAGTGTGTGTGTGTGTGTGTGTGTGTGTGTGTGTGTGTGTGTGTTGGGCTGTAGCTCAGCACTAGGGCATCCTTGGGTTCAACCTCTAACCAATACCACAGAGGAAAACAGGTGTGCACAAGAAAGCTGCTTGGTGCAGTTATTAGATTTCAAAGCCTCTATTCTTTTTTTTTTTTTTTTTTTTTTTTAAAGTCATGCTTATGACATAAAAGAGAGCTAACAGGCTTTATAATGAAGAAAATTTTCTGAATTTATGGTGGAGAAAATTTTCCATTTTACCTGTTCATCAGATACTGGTTAATTCTGAATGTCTGTTACTTTCTCTGTACATACACTTACATTTTGTTATAGTTTATACATTTTGTCAACTTGAATCTAGAAACTTAAATAAATAATTTAAGCAGTTCTATATCCTGAGGTGAAGAGGACATGTCCTTAGGCTCTCTGGTGTTGTTCACTGTGTCAACTTGAGAAGTTTAAAGGTGAACTAAGTGACTCAGCAGGGAGCCTGGGGCCCTACTTCATAGTCACTGGGAGCCTGTGGGCAGAGATGGTATGGGTATAAAGGCTCCACCCCCCTCCCCAGGGCCAGTAAGTTGCATATAATAAAAGGGGAACCTAGGAAGGACTGATTGCTGGTTCTTCAGAGGAGAGCAGTCTTGGCCACCAGCTGGGTGGTCCTCTCCTGGCTTCAAATGGTACCTCTTCAGCTTCTGTCTGGGACTCCTTGGCCTTCTGGTTTTAGACCCTTCAGCCTTCATCCTACATACTTCAGCACCCTGTTGCACACCCATCAGCCTCCTGATGTGAACTTGCCATGGACTCTGCAGTTAGCTGCAGGTCTTGGATTGGACCCTGAAGCCTCCCGTGTGCCGGCACCCTCTACATACTTCATCCAACTCTGGGTCTTACTATTGTAAGCCAAACTTGTAATTTGTTACACATTTATATATCTTATGTTATACTTGGTTCTCTAGTAAACTCTGATACCCATATATACAAGGATAGTTTATTTACAGTATCCTAAATATATAAAAAGATAGTTATTGTAACATTAAATTTCCTTTTAGTGTTAAGGCTTTTTTTATTCCCATCCACTTATCTTGGTGATTACTACCTACTAGTACAAGCAGAGTGATTTTTCTTTTTACATAATGGCTGTGCTGTTTATTGTTTGCATTGAGCTTTATGTGTGAAAGTACATTCATATATCCTTTTTTCTTTTCTTCTTTCTTTCTTTCTTTCTTTCTTTCTTTCTTTCTTTCTTTCTTTCTTTCTTTCTTTCTTTCTTCTTTCCTTCTTTCGGTACTGGGAATTGAACATGGGACCTTGCACTTGCCAGGTAGGTATGTATGCTGCTGAGCTATATTCCCCAGCCCTACTGACACACTTTTGATATATATATATAATCATCAGTGGAGAAGGGTTCCTTTTCACCACAGCCTCACCAGCATTTTTTATTAGTTGATTTCTTGATGGTAATCATCCTTTTCTGGAGTGAAATGGAGTGTCAGTGTTGTTTTACTTTTCATTTCTTGGATGTCCAGTGATGTTAAACATGCTTTCATGTTTATTTCAGGTTTGTACTTCTTTATCTGAGAAGCATCTATTCATTTCATGTGCCAATTTTTGAATTAGGTTTTTAAATTTGAGGGGCCAGAGAGTTCCTCATATGTTGCAGAAATTAGTCCTTTGAGGAATAGTTCTCTTTTCACCCCATTGACAATTTCTTTTGCAATACAAAAGCTTTTTAATATATTGAGGTTCCAGTTGTTAATTCTTTGTAATATGTTTTTGTTTCTTTGTTTTTTTTGTGGAACCAGGGATTGAACTCAGGCCCTTGTACTTGCCAGGCAAGCACTTATTCTACTGAGCCATCTCCCCAGGCCCTGTAATATTTCTTATGCAAGTAGAATTATGCTCATAAATTCTTTCCAACACCTATACATTCAAAAGTTTTACCTATGTTCTCTTACAGTAGATTTAGTGTTTTTGTTTTAATATTTAAATCTTTGATTCCATTTTGATTTTAGTTTAATGTGCAGTGAAAGATATGGGACTAGGTTTAACTTTGACATGTGGGAAGTCACTTTTCTCAGAACTAAGAGGTATTCTTTCAGGGGAAGTATTTGGCCTCTTTTCAAAGATAATATGGCTGAGGGGCCAGAGAGATGGCTCAGTGGAATAAGTGCTTCCCTGGCAAGTGCAAGGACCTGAGTTCAATTCCTGGTTCCTCAAAAACAAACAAACACACAACAACACCAACAACAAAATATGGCTGAGTGTGTTTGAAGTTGTTTCTGGAAGTTATATTCTGTTCCATTGATATGCAAACCTGTTTTTTGCTTTTATTTTTGTACTGTTTTTAGCATGGTAGCTTTGTAGTAGAGTTTCAAGTCAAGGATTTGATGCCCCTTGCCTTCCCTTTGTTGCACAGAATTCCTTTGGCTATTACAGCTCTCTTCAGGTTCCAAATTAATTATAGGATTGCTTTTCTAGTTCTGTAAGACACACTATTCATATAGTGATTGAGACTGAATTGAATTGATATATAACAGTTTTGAAAATGTGGTCTGTTTTACTATTTGCTTTGGGTTATCCAGAATATGGATGGATGCCTTTGCATTTCCTGATATGCATTTCAGTTACCTTTTCCAGAGTACTGTAGTTTTCAATGTAAATGCCTTTTACTTATTTTGTTAGGTTTTTATATTTCATTTTTCCTAATGCTATTTTGAAAGGTATTGTTTCTCTAAATTCTCTTTCAATGAGTTTATTACTTGTGTACGGCAATGTTACTGACTTTTGAATATTGACTTTATATCCATCTACACTAGTGAATTTGGATATTAAATCTAGGATTCTTTTTTTTTTTTTAATTTGTTTTGTTTTTGGCAGAACACAAGATTGAATTCAGACCCTTGCGCTTGCCAGGGAAGCACTTATACCATTAAGCCATCTCTCTGACCCCTAGGAATCTTTTGGTAGAGTATTTGAGTCTTTTATGTAGAGTACCATGTCATCCACAAATAAGATAATAATTCTTATCATTATTTGTTTTTAGTTTATCTTGCCTAATTGCTCTGCCTAATGTTTCCACAACTATATTGAATAGGATTTATGATAGTGAACATTTTATATTATTCATATATATGTATATTTGTCTTTTCCATTCTTTCCAATTCCTTTCTTTTTCACAGTGTCCATTGTACCTTTCAGATCCTATTTACTCTTGCAGATTCTTACACTACGGAGACAACATGGTATTTACACATGCAGGTCTGACTTATTTCACTTATGAGTGTGATCTCTAGCTGAGCCCTAGCTCAGTAATTACCCATTCTATAAACAGGCCTCAACTTTTTTATCCATTCCTCAGCTGATGGGCATTTGGGTTGTTTCCAAGATTTAGCTATGACAAATTGAGCTGCTATAAATATGGGTGCACATATATTGATGTAGTATGCGGTCTTTAGCTTTTCTGAAAGAATATCCAGGAAGGGAATAGTTGGGGTGACTGGGGCTCCCAATCCTGGTTATTTGAGAACTCTCCACGCTGATTTCCATAGTGTTTGCACCAGTCTACACTCACAACAAGTGTGGAGAAGGGTTCCTTTTTCCTCCACAGCCCCTCCAGTATTGGTCATTGGTTAAATTATTTATTTTAATTTTTAAAGAATACATAATAGTAAAAAAATTACAAGCAATACAAAATTTCATTAAACAAAGTAATGGGAATTCAACAATGGTTGCTGTATTGCATGAGGTTATCTTCAAATTAGTTGCCTAAGTTAACAAATATAAACCTTTCAGATTGGTGTTGTTTTAATTTGCATTTCTCGAATGACCAATAATTTTTTCTACAATTAATTTTATTTTATTTTCAAGAGTAAAAACAGAAGCAAAAACAAATAGAAAATAAGACAGAAACAGAGTAACATACAATAATGCAATTTCAAAACAAGAGTAGCTAATTAAGAATAATTGTTACATTATCTATTTTTATCTTCAAGTCCGTTGCTCAAATTAACAGATATAGTTATACAACATTGGGAAAATAATTGAATATTAGTGTTTGCTTTCAAGAAGAAAGCAAGAAATCTTTTTTTCCTTCTCTTTTGTTTTAATTTATTTTAAAGATAGTATAATAATCAATAAGATACTAGGAATGGTATATATTTAAATGTTAAAACATTTTTTATATATTTACTTGCCATTTGCATTTCTTCATCAGAGAAGTATCTATTCATCTTAGATGCCCATTTTTGGATTGGGACTTTAAATTTCAGTGCCTGATGCCCATTTTTGGATTGGGACTTTAAACTTCAGTGCCTGATTTTTTTAAAAATTCTTAATATGTTCCAGATAGGAGTCTTTTGTGTGAAGCACAGTTGGCAAAAATATTTCTGAATACATGAGTATTCTTTTTACTCTGTCAGTGATTTCTTTTGTCATGTAAATACTTTTCAATAAAATGAGATCCCAATTGTTGATTCTTTGAAATATTTCTCATACAATTTGGTTTTGTTTATGAAATCTCTGCCTACCCTGTTTTAAAGTTTTCTACCTACTTTATGCTCCAGTTGATTTAGGGTTTCTGTTTTATTTATTTATTTTTTAATGTAGGTAGTACAGGGTCTACAGGGTTTCACTACACAGATCGGACCTGTAATGATCCTCCTATTTTTCAGCCCCCTAAGCTCTGGGATTCCAGGTGCATGCCCCCAAACCCAGTCTGAGTCACTGTCTCAGCACACCCCAGAGGCAAGGCTGGCATGGCATTCTGGGGATCGAAGCCTGGTCCCTGTGAGTGCTTTAGCTGAGCTATCTGGTTGGCCTTAGGTTTTCTGTTTTAAAATTTAAGTCTTTAATCTATTTTGACTGTAGTTTAGTGCATGGTGATAGATATGAGTATAGTTTTAGGCTTTGGCATATAGAAAGGCAGTTTTTTTGTTACCATGTATTGAAGTAGCTAAGGGAAAAGGAGAAGAATATGTTGTGCCCCTTTGTCAAGGTAATGTGTCTGAGTGTGTTTATAGCTGTGTTTGCATCTTCTAATCTGTTCCATTGTTCTCCAGGTCTGTGTTTTGGCCAGTATCGTGCTGATTTTTATCACAGTAGCTTTGTAGTATATAAACAAGTCAGAGATTGTGATGTCTCCTACCTAGGCTTTGTTTCCCATAATTGCTTTTACTATTCTGGGTCTCTTCTGTTTGCAGATTAATTTTAGGACTGTTTTCTCTAGATCTTTGAGGTATACTAATGGTGTTGTTGGAATGCCTTGAATCTGTATAACAAATTTGAGAGTGTAGCCGTTTTCACAAAGTTGGTTTTTTCTATCCATAAGCAAGGAATATCTTTTGGGGAGGGGCAGTAAAGGGGATTGAACTCAGGACCTTAAGCACTTATTCTACTGAGCTATCTTTCCAGCCCCTCTTTCCATTTTCTGAAATCCTCCTTGATCTCTTTTCTCAGACTCCTGTAATTTTCACTGTATAAGTCTTTTTTTTCTTTTGTGAGACTGATTCCTAAGTACTTCATTTTTTTGATGTTATTGTGAGAGATTTAGTTTCCCTAATTTCTCTCTTGGTGTGTTTGTTATTGATATACAGAAATGGTATTCATTGATTTTTTAGTGTTAACTTTGTTACGAAATCTACAAGTCTATTAAGGTTTTCTATGGGAGTATCATGTCACCTGTGAATAATGAAGATTTCACTTCTTTCATTCCAATCTCTTCCTTTTTATTTCTTTCTCTTGTCTAATTACTTTGACTAATGTTACCAGAACTGTATTGAACAGGATTGGTGATAGATGGCGTCCTTGTCTTGTTCCTAATTTTAAGGTGAAGGCTTTTCGTTTATGTCCATTTAGTATGAAGCTTTTGGTTTGTCATTGATGGCTTTAATTGGGTTGATGGATAGACCATCTATTCTGATTTTTCTCTAGGATCTACTTTATCATGAATGAGTATTAGACTTTA
Organism: Ctenomys sociabilis; assembly: GCA_004027165.1. Lineage (NCBI taxonomy): Eukaryota > Metazoa > Chordata > Mammalia > Rodentia > Ctenomyidae > Ctenomys > Ctenomys sociabilis. Next base: position 66,759 of record PVKA01005780.1, read on the forward strand.
TCAAAAATTTTCTCTGCATCTATTCAGATGATCATGTGATTTTTGTTTTTGGGCTCTGTTAATGTGGTTTACTACATTTATTGGTTTGTGTATATTGACCCATCACTGTATACCTAGGATGTATCCCATTGAGTTGTAATGTATAGTCTTCTTGATGATTTGCTGCATTCTGTTTGCTAGCATATTATTGAGGATTTTTGCATCTGTATTCACTAGAGAGATTGGCCTGTCATTCCCTTTTTCAGTTGAGTCTTTCTCCGGTTTTGATACCAGAGTAACAAGAGATACTTGCCTCTAGGAATGAGCTTGGGAGAATTGCTTTTCTTTCAATTTCATTAAAGAGTTTGAGAAGAATTGGTGTTAGATCTTCTCTAATTTCTTGTAGAGTTCAGCTGTGTATCTATCAGGACCTGGGCTTTTCTTTATTGGTTAATTTTTAATTACATTTTGAATTTAATTGGCTAACATTTGGTTATTCAGAATTTTTATACCTTCTTTATTCAGCTCTGGCAATTCATATGTATCTGTCCATTTCTTCTGTGTTTTCCATCCTGTGAGACTGAAGATTTTGGAAGCAGGTATTGATGATCTTCTGAATTTCTATAGAGTCTTTAGTGATTTCATTCTTTTCATTATATATAGCATGAATTTGTACTTTTTATCCTTATAAAACAACATTAGCTAGGGGTTTATCAATTTTATTTATTCTTTCAAAGAACTGACTGATTAATTCTTTATATTGTTTTCTTCATCTTCACTGAATTAATATCTGCTCTCATCCTTACAATTTCCAGCCTTCTTTGTGCTTTGGGCTTGACTTACTCTTCTTTTTCTTGGAGCTTGAGGTGCAGCATAAAGTTGTTTATTTGGGCTTGTTCATTTTCCCTATTGTGCAAATTTGCTACTATAAATTTCCCTTTTAAGATACCATTGCATCTCACAGGTTCTGATAGGTTGTATCTGCAATTTTTAGTTTTATATTTTGGGGCAGGGTCTACAGGATGTTCAGGGTCTCACTACTAGATCAGACTCATAGTTTACAGCCTTCTAAGAGCTGGGATTACAGGTGCATGCCACCACACCCATCTCAATTGCTGTCTCAGTGAGACACTGGGATGGGGATGGCACAGCAAGCCTGGGGATGGAACCCCTGGGCCCTGTGCCTGCTTGCAGGTCCTTATATCCACTGAGCTATTTGGCCAGTCACTGTATCTGCATTTTCATTCAATTGTAAATATTGTTTAATTTCTTCTTTAATTTTATCTGTGACCCATGGTTATTTAGGAGATTGATATTTAATTTCTTCATGTGTTTTGGTGGTTTCTTTCTTTTTTTTTTTTTTAAATTCCTTTATTTATTACAGTGTCTCGCTACACATCACGGATTCTTTTTTTGCGGGGGTAGGGGGTGAGCTCAGCCGGCCCTGCGGGGAGGGGCTGGCATGGCATGTGGGGCTCGAACCGCGGTCCCTGAGAGGCGCTCTAGACCGTTGAGCTATCTTGCCAGCCCTTGGTGGTTTCTTTTGCCAATAATTTCTAGTTTGATTGCAATAATTTCTAGGTCAGATGATATGCATGGCATAATTTCAATTCCTTTGCATTGACCTGTGCATGCTCTATGTGCTAGTATATGGTCTATTTTTGGTGAATGTCCCACATGCAGCTGAAAAGAATGTGTGTTCTGATGCTGCTGGTGAAACCCTCTAAAGGTCTACTAAGTTCATTTCTTTATGAATTTGGTTTCTTTGCTGAATTTTTGCCTACTTGATCTGTTTCTTTGCAGCAGTGGCCTTTTACAATCTCTTATTATAATAGTATCATTACTCATTTGGTTTATCATGTCTGTAAAATTTGTCTCATGTATTTTGGTGTTCATATTTTGGTGAAGATATATTTATCATCTCTTTCTCTTTGAGCTTCCCCTTAGCAGGAATGTAGTGATTTTCTTATCTCTTTCAATCATTCTTGGTTTGAAGAGGATATTGTCAGCAAACAATATCTACTATAGATTTTTTTAGGTTCCTGTAACATAGAGTATTGTTTCCCAACCTTTGACTTTCAATCTATGAATTACCTTTTGAGTTAAATATGTTTCTGTAAATAGTATAGTGTTGGGTTTTGTTTCTTCATCTATTCTGTCAGGATATTTCTTTTGATTGGTGAATGGAGGCCATTTACATTGACTGTTGGAATCTGTTGGTCCTTCATTGTGATCCCTTCTACCCAGAGAGAAATGAATGGCAGCAGGAATGAGGAAAAGATAGATAAGAAGACAAAAGCTGAGTTAGGTGGTGGCTCATTTTCCTGGTTGGTGAGATGCCCCCCTGAACAATAGTAAAATTCTTTATTTATACTTTTACAAAGTATATTGATAGTTTTACTAAGTGCAAGACATAAGGTTACCTACGGACAAAGAGCACATAATGTCCAGATAGAATGTTTTTCTCAAGACTGAGATAGCTTGACCACTTCAGGCAATGAGACCTCATACTGCCCTTCCACATATGGTCAATTTCAATTTGAGTAGCTCCCAACAATTGATGGTTGTAACTGATGTGTATTGACTTATCTTTGTCATGTTATTTTCCTATTGTAGGTTCTCCACTTCTCCCCTCTGTTTAATTACTTGATCTGCTTGGTGGGTCCTTTCTCTTGCTGCTCTTGAAATTGTGCAGTTATTTCTTGTTGTTGTATTATATCTGTCAGTTCTCTTTGTACAGTTCATTTGGTGTTCATGAATTTCTTCAGTTCTTTTGTCATAGAAGAATCTTATTCTTCCATTAAATTTTATTGATAGTTTCACAGGGTACATCATTCTGGGTTTGAAGTTATTTTCTCTCAGGACATGAAATACTTCTCTCCAAGCTCTTGACATGATGGTTTGTATTGAAAAATCTTCTGTGATTCTGATGGTCTTTCAGTTATAAGTGGCCTGTTTCTTTTCTCTGTGTTTAATATTTTGCTCTTTTGCTGAATTTCTGGAATCTTGATTATTATGTGTCTAGGTATAGATTTATTTTGATTATAGATAATTACTGAGTTGTATATGCCTCATTTAGATTATTTTTTCATGCTTGGGAAATTTTCTGGTACTACTCCTGCAAATAGTCTTTTTATGTAATTTGTGTTGACTCCTACTTTGTTGACACCTATTAGTCTTCTTTTTTGGTGGAACTGGGGATTGAACTCGGGCCCCTGTGCTTTCCAGGGAATCGCTTATTCCACTGAGCCATCTCCCTGGCCCTGACATCTGTTAGTCTTAACATTGCTTTTCTTTGTATCATCTTGTACCTGCTGAATTGTTATTTTCTGGTTCTTTTTTAGTTTTAAGAAATCTTTCCCTTCACATTCAATATCTGTGCTGCTGTCTTCAAGGTCTGACAGTCTATCTTCAGCTTTGTTCTAGTGGTTTTGTGAGCTTTCAATGGAATTCTTAATTTCCTAGATAGCTGCTTGAATGTTTCATGCATTCTAGTTCTTTCCTATATTGCTTTTTTTAATGTTTCCGTCATTTTTCTATTCTTCTCTGTTTTTTATCTGTGTCTTCTTTAGATATGTTAATCAATTATTTCATGATTATTTCTCTTTCTGACTTGAGAGATTATTTCTGATCTGATTTCTTCTCTAGCCTGATGAACATGTTTCTTTACTTTAGTTGCTATCATTTCAGAAATTTTAGCTGTGTGACTTCCACGTTATTTTATATCCTTGTCTTCTGGACTTGTTTTGGGTAGGCTAGAGGTCTGAGATTTCATTTTGCTCCTTCATTTTGGCTTTTTTGAAGCTCTTGTTGATCACCCAGGCTCCACAGTGGTATAAGAATGGTGATGCAGTGGTTAGTAAGGTTCTCACAACAGTGGGGAGGGGCATGATAGGACTCGCCAAGGCTCTAGTGATGTGATTATGGAGGGGGAGGGAGCTCAGCAAAGCTTCTGTGCAGTGGTAGGCATGGATTCACTAGTTCCCCATAGATTTCCAGTCTCAGCCTGAGTTTTCAGAGGGTGGGTTTTACTGTAGCAGGTCCTGTGTAGTTCCATGCCAGTGGGGCATGCAGACTAGACTCACTAGGTCTTCTTATCTGCCAGTGTCTACCTGCATTCTCAGACAGTGGGATATCTGCACCTGCAGATCTGCTGTGCTTCAGAGTCAGTGGTATGTGTGGGCTGGAGTATATTCCAGATTATTCTTGCATGTACTGTTGTTTTCCATGTTTGTGTTTCAGTCTATGAATATCTTTTTGAATTTAATGTCTTTCTTGTATGCAGTATACTGTGGGATCTTATTTGTCAATCCATTTTGCCAATCTCTTTCTCTTGATTGATGAACTGAAACCATTTACATTACTACTTACAACTCATACATATTGATTTATTCTTCACATCATATTTTACCGTTCTCAGTTCTTGTTCTTTTCTCCCTATTCAATTGCTTTTCTTGCCTATTGGATTCATTCTATTGGACTTTATGGAATTGTTGTACTAGTTTTCTCTTTTTTAATGGTTTACTTACTGTCTCAACCTCTCCAAGCCCAGTTTCCATGGCCGGCTCAGCGCCCAGGGCCAGCATGGTGTGTAGTACTGGGGACTAAACCTGGGCTCTTGCACTTGCCAAGCAGGTGCTCAGACTGCAGAAGTATCTCCCCAGCCTTCTGGTTGTCTGTTTATAGAACACATTTGAGAACTTTTTGGAGTTCTGGTTTAGGTGTCATGAATTTCCTCAGATATTCTTTCACCATCAATATTGAAAGATAGCTTTGTGGGTACGTTAATCTAAGTTGAAAGTTGTTTTCTTTTAAGAGTTCAAATACTTCAATCTTTCCTTGACTTGAGAGTTAAGAAGTCAGCTATGATTCTGATGACCTTTCCTTTATAGGTGTTTACTCTTCCATAGAAGTTTCTTTCTTTCTTTCTTTTTTGGTGCTGGCAATCAAACTCATGACCTTGAACTTACCAAGCAGACACTCTGCCACTTAGCTATATTTCTGGACCATCCCAGCAGCTATTATATTCTGTTATTTTGTTGAATTTCTGAATCTTGACTATTATATCCTTTGGTGCCTTTTTTTCTGACCAGGACCCACTTCACTTTGTGTGAACATTCTTTCCCCATGCTTGGGAATTTTTCTGCCATTACTTCTGTGAACAAATTTTTCTTTCTTTCTTTTTTAAAAAATTTCCTTTGTGCTACTTTCTGATATTTTCACTGATTCCAATCAATCTTATGGTATTCTTCTGTGCATTGTCTAGCATCTATTTGTATTGATTTTTTATGCTCCCTTTCTATTGTTAAGATATGGTTTTTTGTTTGTTTCTTTGGTTGGTTCTGAAGATTGGACACAGGACCTTGCATTTGTCAGGCAGGTGCTTATGGAACTGAGCTCTCTCCCTGGACACAAGAAATATTTCTTTTGGTGATTCCTAACCACAAACTTGTCTTCTAGATCTGGTATTCTATCCTCCTACTGGAAGATTCTACTGTGTATAATTTCATTAGAATTTTTAATGTCTTGGATATTTGTTTGAATTTGTTTTAAGATATCCAGTTCTTTCCTATATTGAGGATTCACAATTTTCATCATTTTCCTCAACTTTCCTCTCTTTTTAGAAAATCGATACCTACTCTAGATTGTTCTTCATTTTAATCATTATCTCTTTAGCTATGAAAAAAGCTATTTCTGTTTCATTTTTTTCTACAGCCTCATTTGTCTGCCTTGTTACTTCTGCTACTACCATTTTGGAAAGCTCAGGTGGGTGGCTTTGGACTTCTTCCATCTTAGTGTTCCATGAATTTGCCTTGGGTGAGCTGGAGATGTGGGTCTGCATTTAGTTAACATGTCTTATTTCTAGTTTTAAAAAATTTAATTTATGTCTTGATGCTTTAAATTGCTACTGCAAGTAAGTAGTTTTATTCCTAGTATTGAGATTTCTTTAGAAAAATGACTATTTTTCAGAAATGTCTCTGCATATAGCTGGCTTTTTGCTTCAAAGTCTGTCTCAAGATCCTACCTCTTCTATTTATTAGTGATGACATATTGCTGCCTATTTTTTCTAACATCCAGCTCTTTAGTACTGGATGATAGCATTTTTTATGGCATTGTTTATGACCCTCAGACAATCTTAATGTTAGAATACAAGGAATAATAACTGATCACAACAACTATGTCACCTTAGCTGAAGTAGTACAATCAGTAATCATAATAGCTGCCTAGAAAATAACAAACTGTTGTAACTATTAATTTGCCACCTTGAACCATAAAGATAAGATTTATAGCAACTTGGGAAAGAGAAGAAGGAGGGATGTGGATCTTTGTGACCCAGGAAAGATATGAATTAGAGCCCAGCGGGAGTGAGGGAGACCTCAGTGCAGAAGGCAGAGGTGCCTAATAATTGTTTCTCCCTGAATCGCCTTTCACAGCGAGAGGGGATTGTTACATAACAAAATCTAAAACAAACCAGAAAATGATATAAATATCCCCTCAAATGAATGATTTAATCCTCTTGCTGACTTGAACTCAGCTCTTTGACCCTAGATATCTTCCAAGGTCATGCCTCTCACAGACACTGGAAGCTCCTAGATGGCTTCTCTAAGTCTTGGGTTCCACTGCCGTTTCCCAAACTGGCATCTAGCCAGTCATCCTCTCCAAGGGATGTTTATATTGGAATCACTCACCAGCCACTGTACCCCATCGTGTCCACTGCTTTGTTCCTCTGATGCCTTTCTCTGGGAGGCCACTGGAGTCACCACAGTCACTGTGCCCTTGTAAGTTCTAGTTGCTTCTCTCACTATGAGAGGGGATTCAGGGAGAAACCATTATTAGCCACCTCCGTCTTCTGCATTGAGGTATCCCTCTTTCCCTCTGGGCTCTAATTCAGATCCTTCCTGGGTCACAGGGTTCCACTTCCCTCCTTATTCTCTTCCCCAAATTGCTATGCTCTAGGATCTGGACTCTAAATCGCAAGGAGGCTGATTTACAGCTATTAACCGCTCCACCGTCTTCCTAGAAGTCACACTTATACACCTTTAAATTCTGTTCAGTCTTTTGCTATTTCAGGCAGTGCTTCAGTGAATATCTGTTTATGAAGATTTGTGGTCTCACACACACATACAGAATAAATTCCTAGAGATAGAATTTTTAAATAAAAGGATACATGTGTTTTTAATCAGAGAGGCACTGCCAAATTGCCTTTCAGAAGGGTTATTTTCAGTGAACACTCAAACCAACATCACATGAAAGCGCTTGTTTTATAAACCTTCCTTAGCCTTTAATGCACCAGATGTTTTGTATATTTATCAATCTGATAAATGGTATCTTTTATTATGGATAATTTTGAGCATCTTTCTTTAACAGTAAAGATGGAAATACAAACAGTAATTTGTATTTCTATTCCTAAGGATTCATATCCTTTGTTTCATAGATTATTAGTCCTTTCAATTTGATTTATGGCCATTAATAGCATATTAATGAATAAACTTTGGTAGTCTCATACTGTCTTTATCATACTTTTATTTTAGGCAGAAATTAAGTTTTACTTAACTTTTGTGTGAATTCTTTTGCTTTTGTTTTCATTCTCTTAATGACTCTTGGCTTTTCTGATGGGGTTAAGGAAGCTTTTCTTATTTTGATAAAGCAAAAGTATTCTGCCATAATTTATTTTCATTATTGTTTTAGTTACTTTTTTCTCATTGCTGAGACATAATACCTGATGCCAAATTAAAGAGGAAAAGGTTTATTCATCTCACAGTTTCAATATATAATCAGTTGTCTCCAACAGTTCGTGATGAAAGATAGTGAATACAACAAAAGCAAAAAGGGAGGTGTGAGAAAGCCGGCCAGTTTCCCTCCCTTATACTGTATGCAGGCTGCTCACCCCAGGGATCCCAGCATTGGGCATGAATCAATCACAAACTCTAGAAGCCCACCCAATGACTGCATGACACTTTTCAGGGGGCATCTAGATATAAACCATAACAAGTATGTTTATGGTTCTCAGTGTTACATTTAAAAGTACAGCATTCTTTTCGGTGAGATCTCTTTGTATTTTTCTTTCCAGATGACAAAACCCTCAATTTTAATGACTATGTACATTATTGCTTCCTGAAAACATCTTCAAAGATGGCATCTTACTATCATGAGCTTCTCCGGGTTCAGTAAATCATTAATGCCTTTTATACTACTCTGTCACAATCATAATTTCTTGTACTTTTCATGACAGTTTATAACCAAGAGAAAATGATATATATATATATATATATATATATATATATATATATATATATATATATATACACTATAGAGAGATAGAAAAACTAGCAAGATACAGACACATACACATTTTATTTTTTTACCAAGTCTTCTCCTACTCCTCACTCTGATGGACCCTAGTGTTTCTTATGTCTGTAGTGGTTTTGTTACTCTGTAAGGTCAGTGTACAATCAAGCAGATCGACATCTTTGCCTTCCTCTATCATATTAGCTGTAGTGTGGCATAGTCTATGGCATGGATATGGCTTGTTTCCAAGAGTCCAAATGCTAGATCTTGGTCCCAGTGTTGAAGTAGAGGATCAGGGTATGGAAGTGGGTGGTGGTGGTCAGGGGAGCATGACTTAATTCTGCCCTAAAAGAACAAGGGGCACTATGGAGAGGACACCAGCACAGTGACCTCTTTCTGAAAGTACTGGGGCAGCTTATTTGAAGAGAACAAATGGAGAGACTAGTCACAAGTGATGAAAAATCCCACCTTCTTACCTGCCAGGCAGCTCTAGGACCAGTTTCCAGGTAGAAGACCCGGACTTCACACAAATGCTCCCGAGGTGAGGCAGCATGTAGAGTATGCAGGGTCTGTGCCTCTGCCTGAGCACATTAGCACTCTGGCCACGTGGCCACCTACCCAGACTCCTTTAGGCACACAATCAAACTGAGGGCTAGGGCTCATCTGAGATGGCTTGGAGCCCCAAAAGTCAGTCTTCTACCTATTCCTCTTCTTGGTATTTTTTCTAAGGTTCAAGGAATGACTCAGGCAGCCCAGGACCACTTGGAAAGCTTTGCAGGATGCTTTGACACTGACAGATTTGGGAAGTTGGCAACTGTTTGAAAGAACTGTGCACACTTGTGAGCTTTTAGGTATCTAATCTTTCAAAGGTGAGTTCACAACTCTTTTGGAGCACTTAGCTTGAACTGGATAAAGTACTTGGAAGCAGATTTAGAAATTACATCAGATTTTGAATGCAGCACAAAGATCTTAGGAAAATATACTCAAACTCCCCAAAACTTCCATTTTATCTTGGATTTAAAATGAAATATCTAAGTAGGAAAAACACTGTAATTTTTATCAGTAAAAAGATCCTTTAGCAAATGTATGTTGTACTGTATACTTAGCCTAGTAAACCAAGTGTGCCTTTTATTGTAATAATTCATAATATTTTCTGCATTCTTTTTTAAAAAATTAAGAGAACATATTTGTACTATTCAGTGCTTGTGTTTATTTTGTGAACATGGTACTTGTACAAATCAGACCTTCATTCACCTCACTTTCCCTTCTCTCCATTCCACGCTCTCTATTTCTTGGTTCCTGTCCCATCTGCAGATGCTCTATCTCTCCATTTTCTAGTACCTACCATATATTTTGTTCTTTTAGTTATTTATACTTTCAGTGTTCATATAAGAGAAACCATATAACATTAAAAGTTAATTTGCCCTGTAACTCTTTGCCATTTCAAATGGAGCAATTAAAAAGAAAAACAATCACTGTGGCTATTAAAAGGAAATGACATTTGCCTTAATTGCATATAATAATTTATGCAATTAAGTAATAAAGTCTGGAGAAGAAAGCATAGGTTTAGGAATCAGAGATAGTTGATGCCAATTCTGTTTTTGCCAGTAATTATTTGTAGTTGGCAAAAGCCTCTTAACTCCTCTGATCCACCTCTGACCAGTTTTTTGTTTTTGTTTTTGTTTTTCTATAAGCAAAGGATAATGAAAATGATCTTGAGGGCTGGCCAAATAGCTCAGCAGATTAAAGCACCAGTGAACAGGTGCATGGGCCTGCTGCACTGGCCCCATCCTCAGGCATGCTGAGATAGCAATTGAGACTAGGTGTGGTGGCATGCAACTATAATCCCAGCTCTTGGGAGGCTGTAAACAGGTGGATCACTATTAGTCTAATCTAGTAGTGGGACCCTAAATACCCTGTAGATCCTTCCCTAAAATACAACAAACACTATGTTGGATGCTAATTAAGAGGATCATGGTGTAAAACTGTAAATTATTAGTGGTATTGGCTTTTACTATTAAAAATATGACTATAAGGATATATTAATAGTTGTAGCTGAAAGTTGTGGAGGCTGTAACTATCGTGGAGACACCGCCCATGGTGGTTGTTGGCGTTGTGGGCTATGTAGAAACCCCTCGAGGCCTCTGGACCTTCAAGACGGTCTTTGCAGAGCATATCAGTGATGAGTGCAAAAGGCGCTTCTATAAGAACTGGCATAAATCTAAGAAGAAGGCTTTCACCAAGTACTGCAAGAAATGGCAGGATGACATGGGCAAGAAGCAGCTGGACAAGGATTTTAGCAGCATGAAGAAGTACTGCCAGGTCATCCGCATAATTGCCCACACCCAGATGCGCCTGCTCCCGCTCCGGCAGAAGAAGGCCCACCTCATGGAGATCCAGGTGAATGGTGGCACTGTGGCCGAGAAGCTGGACTGGGCCCGGGAAAGGCTGGAGCAGCAGATCCCTGTGAGCCAGGTGTTTGGACAAGACGAGATGATCGATGTCATTGGGGTGACCAAGGGCAAAGGCTACAAAGGGGTCACCAGTCGCTGGCACACAAAGAAGCTGCCCCGCAAGACGCACCGAGGGCTGCGCAAGGTTGCCTGTATTGGAGCGTGGCACCCTGCCCGTGTGGCCTTCTCAGTGGCACGTGCTGGGCAAAAGGGCTACCATCACCGCACAGAGATAAACAAGAAGATCTATAGGATTGGTCAGGGCTACCTCATCAAGGACGGCAAGCTGATCAAGAACAACGCCTCCACTGACTACGACCTGTCTGACAAGAGCATCAGCCCTCTGGGTGGCTTTGTCCACTACGGTGAAGTGACCAATGACTTTGTCATGCTGAAAGGCTGTGTGGTGGGGACCAAGAAGCGGGTGCTCACTCTCCGCAAGTCCTTGCTGGTGCAGACCAAATGGCGGGCTCTGGAGAAAATTGATCTTAAGGTCATTGACACCACCTCCAAGTTTGGCCATGGCCGCTTCCAGACCATGGAGGAGAAGAAGGCGTTCATGGGACCACTCAAGAAGGACCGCATTGCCAAGGAAGAAGGCGTGTAGCAGCAGGAACACTTTAATGGCTGGTGGGGGTTACAAAACTGTTTTCCAAAAAAAAAAAAAAAAAAAAAATAGTTGTAGCTGAGAACAAAATATTTCTCTTGACTGAGAAGTATTTAGATTCTTGAACAAAAAGTGGCTGTAGTTACTACAATGTAAATTAAAATATAATCTGTGTGGTGGATTAACAACTGGTGGTCAATTCATAACACCCAGCTGAACTGAACCATCATGGCGCTGTGTATGGGAGGCCCACCTGATGATTATTGCCAGCAGAATAAGAGGAAGAACTAGACAAGAAGAAAGTAAGCTATTAGGAGCTGGTAACTGTTGGGAAGCTGTCAAGAGGTTTTGATTCCCTTTCAGGAGCTTGTCATGCTGGCTTTCCTGATGATCTTGGCTGTTCTCATCATCAAAGGAGCTTGGGACCCAAAAAATGGCTGTGGTTCACTTTGGGAGAGTTCTTGTTTTCACCTTGAAATCATTTCCTGGCTCCAGAGGGGAAGATGGTGCACTGCCCAGCCTCCTGCAGAGGGTTGCTGTGTTTGCTTTCCTGATGGGAACTCAGATTTCCTCATCGTAAGAGGAGCTTGGGACCTCACTGTTTCTGGGGATGGCTGTGGTACCTTTTGGGGAGCTCTGGCTCTTACATTGAGTGTTCTTCTTGGCTCCAGTTCAGATCTGTCAGCCTGCTAGCATAGATTTTCTAGCTTCTACCACTGACCTTCAGCTCTTCCCAAAGGGAAGAGCAGATCCATAAAGTAGGCCTGCATGAGACATTGTTGTGGGCTCTAGGCCACCAGTTGGACTCATGTAGGACATACTATGAAATCCAGGCCCAACTGGATTTTTTGGTTTTTAGTGTGTGGACAGACTTCCTGTGCCCTTTTTATGTGACTCTTCAGATAATCATGAAATAATCTTATAATTAAGTGGCCTGTATTATATTGTTTATCTTGTAAAACCCCAAACTATGACAATCTGTATTTTAGGGATTTCTTCACAGAAGGATCAGAATTGGTAGGTGATAACATGATAAAAATCAGTGCACCATGAGTGAAAATACTACCCCCGAAGCTGCAAACCCTGTGAGGTGTCAGGGCAAGTCCGTCAGCCAGTGTCAGCCACAGCTTCGTTGTTTCTAAAGTGCTAGAGATGGCGAGCCACATTCAGGCTAAAATTATTAGACATGATGATTTTGCTTAGGAAAAATCATTTAATCAATATTTTGTCCCATGGCTATAAAAAGTATTTAAAATTAAACAAAATAATGTAGTAAAAACTCTTGGTATGTATTTTTTCCCTTGGATAATGATGTGCTTGTTTAGGATATTTTGGAGAAGATTATTTTGTGCTCTGGTTGAAGTGGCCTACTTTCTTTTTGTGTTGAAAGTCTTTGAAATTAGAAGTTATTTGTGTTTTCCCAGGGAGTGTCCACTTTAGCAAGAAAGAAAATTACATGCCTGAAGAACATAGCTGGGCAATTTATTGTTGTTTATGTCTATGTTAGAAGAGATACATAGAATTTGAATTTTATTTTATTGTTGCTTTTCTGAGAAATACAGTGTTCTGCTTTGTTTTATGATAGTATAGTGTTCTTTCCCTATTAGGCAATATGCAAAGATGTGTATGGTTTATAATCTGAACCAAATCACTTACATGCATATGACATGAAGGGAGGAAAAAAAATCAGAAGGGTTTGCTTCTAAAAAAATAAAACCTCAATAAGTCTATAAATTTTTCCTTTGCTGAAAAATTTCTTAAAAATATTTTAGTTTTCTAAAGTATTGTGGTTACTTAAATGTATTTGGTACAGGGCCTCACTCTGCAACTCAGACTTGTAGTGGTCCTCTTGTCTCAGCCTCCCCAGTGCTGGGGTTATATGAGTATTCCACCATGCATGGTCTTGGTGGTCAAGACACCTCAGCAGGCCAAGGGGCAGGGCTTGCAGGACGTGTAGTGCCAGGAATTCAGCCCTGCTCAGTGCACTTGACATATCTGAGCTGTCTCTCCACCCTTTGTCTGTGCTTTTTAACATTGTCTGCAAAAAATTAATTCTTCCCTCTTTGTTTCACATTAGTATGACTCTTGTCCACTGATTTTGGTGGGAAAATCAGTATCAAGGCCTCACTGGGTTATTATATCATAAAGAATGCTCATCAAGAATAATGGGTAGACAGTGGACCGGGTGGACATATACAGAGTGCTCCACCCAACCACAGCTAAATACACATTTTTTTTTTCAGCTGCACACGGGTCATTTTCCAAAATAGACCACATACTAGTCCAGAGGTCATGCCTAAGTATATGCAAGAAAGTAGAAATAATCCCATGCATATTATCTGACCACAGTGCAATGAAACTGGAAATAAATGACAAAAGAAACCAGAAAAACCCGCTAAATTCATGGAAACTAAATAACACCCTACTCAGCAATCAATGGGTCACAGAAGAAATTAAACAAGAAATTCAACAATATCCACAATTCAATGAAAATCCAAGCACAACTTACCGGAGTTTATGGGATGCGATGAAAGCAGTTCTTAGAAGGAAAATCATAGCTATAAACTCACACATTAGGAAAACAGAACGGGAACAAATAAGCACCCTAATGTTGCACCTCTGACAACTAGAAAAAGAAGAACAAATGAAACCCAGAGCGCAAAGACGGGAAGAAATCATAAAGATTAGAGCAGAAATTAATTCAATTGAAATGAAGAAAACAATTCAAAGAATCCACAAATCATAAAGTTGGTTCTTTGAAAAACTAAATAAAATTGATAAGCCTCTAGCCAACCTCATGAAAAAAGAGGTAAGAGAAAATTCAAGTACATGCAATAAGGAATGAAAAGGGTGTAATCACCACAGAACCAGCGGAAATTCAGAAGATTATCAATAGTTACTTTGAGAATCTTTACGCTCACAGAATAGAAGACACAGAAGAAATGGACAGATTCCTCGAAAGGGACAAATTACCAAAACTGAATCAAGAAGACATAACAACTCTCAATAAGCCAATAACAGCCAATGAAATATGAAACATAATAAAAAGCCTACTGACAAACAAAAGTCCAGGTCCTTATGGCTTCACAGCTGAATTCTACAAGAAATTTATAGAAGATATAATCCCCACACTCCACAAACTCTTCAATGACATTGAAAAGAAGCAGTTCTCCAAAAATCATTTCTGGAGGCAAGTATAATACTGATTCCAAAACCAGGGAAAAACACAACCAAAAAGGAGAACTACAGGCCAATCTCCCTCATGAACATAGATGCAAAAATACTCAACAAAATCCTGGCAAACAGAATACAGCAAATCATCAAGATCATACACCATGACCAGGTAGGATTCATCCCAGGGATGCAAGGATGGTTCAATATTCGAAAAATCTATAAATATAATACGCTGTATTAGTAGACTGAAATCTAAAAATCACATGATCATCTCAATTGAGGCAGAGAAAGCTTTTGACAAAGTCCAACACTCATTCATGTTCAAAGTCCTACAGAAAATTGGAATAGATGGACTCTACCTTAACTCGATTAAAGCCATCTATGATAACCCAAAAGCTCATATAATCCTAAATGGGGAAAACCTGAAATCTTTTACTCTTAAATCAGGTACAAGACAAGGATGTCCTCTATCACTCCTGCTATTCAATATAGTCTTGGAATCATTAGCAACAGCCATTAGAAAAGAGGGAGAAATAAAGGGAATAAGAATAGGTAAAGAAGAAGTTAAATTATCACTATTTGTAGATGACATGATACTTTACTTGGAAGACCCCAAAAATTCCACCAAGAAACTACTAGAACTGATAGGGAAATTCAGTAGCATAGCAGGATACAAAAATCAGTACTCAAAAGTCAATAGCATTCCTCTACACAGATAACAAGCACACTGAAAGGGAAACAATAGAAACAATACCTTTTACAATAGCACTTTAGAAAATGAAATACCTTGGGATTCACTTAAGCAAGGAAGTCAAAGACCTTTCCATGGAAAATTACAACACCCTAAGAAAAGAGATTGTAGAGGATTTCAGAAAATGGAAAGATATTCCATGATTCTGGATAAGAAGAACCAACATTTTGAAGATGGCCATACTCCCAAAATTACTGTACAGATTTAATGTAATCCCTATCAAACTGACCCCAATATAACTCCCAGAGCTAGAGAAATCATTCCAAAAATTTATTTGGAACCACAAATGACCTAGAATAGCAAAGACAATCTTGGCAATAAAGACAAGGCAGGAGGCATCACAATTCCTGATTTGAAATTATACTACAAAGCCACTGTGATAAAATCAACATAGTATTGGCAACAAAATAGACATGAGGATCAATGGAATAGATTAGAAGGTGCAGAAGCATCTATGAACACAGTCAGCCATCTGATCTTTGACAAAGGGGCTACACAAGCTCACTGGAAGAAAGATAGCCTCTTTAACAAATGGTACTGGAACACATGGCTTTCTACATGCCGAAAACTAAAACTTGACCCAGCTCTATCACCATGCACTAAGTTAAAGTCAAATGGATTAAAGATCTAAACATTAAAACAGAAACACTCAATCTCCTGGAAGAGAAAGTAGGAGAAACTCTTGAAGACATAGGGGTAGGTAAACAGTTCATGAACAAACATATATTCACATGGGAAGCACTTGAAAGAATCAACAACTGGGATCAACTCTTCTTGAGCTTCTGCACCTCAAAAGAAATTGTCAACAGAGTGAAAAGACAACTCACAAATTTTGAAAAAATCCTAACTAATAAGCAATCAGACAGAGGTCTGCTGTCTAAAATATATAAAGAACTAAGATATAACAGGGCCTTCAAATTTAAAGACCCAGTTCAGAAATGGGCATCTGAGATGAATACACACTTCTCAGAGGGCAAAATTAAAGAAGCGAATAAATATATGAAAAAATGCTCCACATCACTAGTCATCCGTGAAATGCAAATAAAAACAACACTAAGATACCATCTCACTCCAGGAAGAATGGCTATCATAAGGAAATCAACCAACAACAAATGTTGGAGAGGTTGTGGGGAAAAGGGAGCAATTCTCCACTGCTGGTGGGAATGTAGACTGGTACAACCATTGTGGAGGTCAGTGTGGAGAGTTCTCAAAAGAGTAGGACTAGAAATCCCATTCAAGCCAGCTATCCCCCTACTGGGAATTTTTCCAGAGGAACTGAAAACATTGTATCATAGTGATACATGTGTACCTATGTTTATAGCAGCACAATTTTTGATAGCAAAATCTTGGAAACAACCAAGATGTCCATCACATGAGGAATGGTTAAAAAAGATGTGATATTTCCATATAATGGAGTATTACTCAGCTATTAAGAATGATAAGCTTGAAGCATTTATACTGAAGTGGATGCCACTTGAACATACACTCATAAGTGAAATAAACCAGACACACATGTGTAAGTATCATATAGTCTCCCTAGTATAAGAAGCGAAAAGCAGAAATAAAAATGGAAATGTACAACAACAACTAAAATCAATTGAGTCAGATAAGGCAAAGTGAATGGCATATGCTGCAGGATACTAATCAGCTTTTCTTCTGGATGGTTACCAACCTAAGTTCACAAATCAGAGTTGGAGAAACAGAAGAGCCACAAGGCCAGCCAACATTTTGGCTCTAGCCTTTCAAGGTCAGCGAAGACTCAGGACATAGGAGAACCTGTACTGCAACATCATGGAACTCAGTTGAGCTCCAAATTTTCTGAACAAGGAAATTATGGAGTCACAGAAGAAAGAGATTGATGATCTATAGTGTGCCTGAGGAGAGTCACATGGAGAGAAAACTTTCTCTCAGGCTCTCACAGAGAGCAAACTGGTCAAGCATTGGCCACAACTCATCCACATGCATGGCACAGACAAAGGATCTACAGAATAAGGTACAGGACTACAAGATAAACCCTGAGGGGACTTCACTGACCTCCTAAGAAACATAAAGTATGTATGTTGGTATATAGATCTTGCTCTACCTAAGTCTCAACCATCCAGCAGAAAAGTATAAATATGAGGTATACATCGCGGAGCCATAATAATAAGTTGAGCTGTAAATGGCTATGGTCAACAACTTCTTCAGATAACTCACTATTATTGTGGAATGCTGGACTGTGTTGGATTGTGTTGTCGAGTTCAGGCACCTAAATTAGTTGAATGACAATGGAGTGCACATCTTTGACAGATGTAGACAAAGGAAGGGGTGTAGAAAGGAAGAATCATGATGTGTGTGTATGGACAGTATAGTAGGAATGGATGTGCCAGGCTTCTACATAATTCTATGAGAGGCAAAATTTGCACTAATGGTGTCTGGACAGGATATTATGTCAGCTTTGAGTACTATGGACAACCACTAGGAAAATAACAAGGTAGAAAGTATTAATTATTGAATCAATTCAGGGATAAAAAATAACAAGGTAGGAAGTATTAATTATTGAATGCAATTCAGGTATAAAAAATAAGATACACAAACAGCTATACTCTCATAATTTACTGATAAGAGACATATGCTATAATATAATGCATGCACCTTCTATGATACCGAACATTATGAGAACAGTTTGCAATGTATTAATTTATCAAACCCATCTTGTCAAGGTATCTTAAAACTGTCTCATTGATATTTGCACTTCAATAAAATAAAAATTTAAAAAAATGTGTAGGGGGCCAGGGAGATGGCTTAGTAGAATAGTGCAAGGACCTGAGTTCTATCCCAAGTTCTGCCAAAAAAAAAAAAAAAAAAAAAAAAAGAATAATGTGTAATTGCAGTTGTTCTTAGGGCACAGAAAGTATGTACAGTGGATGCACAAAGTGAGTTTACTTGTAATGTGTATACAGTCAAGTCAGAATGTTGTTTACATGGAATCTTGGCATAGCTACTGCACTCAGAGCTAGGCACCCTCTTCTGGTTACTGTGAGTCGTGTTCAGTAGTGAAATTCAGCTTTATCCTAAAATACGTGTAACTGTTCAGCAACTCTATGCAGGCTTTATAGAAGAGAAAAAGGTAAGCGAAGCAGTGTTCACCTTTACAAGTGGTGACTGTAGTTTGCTGGCTCTTGATCGTTAAACAATATACAATTCTCCCTGTGTAATGAATCAATTTAAGAGTTGGAATATATGACTTTACCATCAGTACAGAGAATCCAATGTATGGTCCTTTTTTTGTTTTTATGTTTGTTTTTGAGGCAGGATCTCATGTTGTAGTGCAAGCTGATCTCAAAATCTTGACAGTCATCCTTCAGCCTAGGAGCTGGAATTAAAAGCAAGTGTCAGCTAGTATGACCTTGTTTTATGTGGAAAAGTGACATATGACACAGGAATGTTCTGGAGGCTGATCAGATCTAGATGCAAACCTCTCTATCCTTACCATCCTGTACCACAGCAGCACTTGGAAAATTCAAGAACATCACACCCAAGGGAAGAGTTTGCAAATGTGAGTGCAGTTCCCAGTTCCCAAGTATGACTTACACAAATTTTGTCATAAGATATTTGACATCAAGTAGAATGGGGGCCCCAGAATCAGAATCTTATTACTGGTTTATAACTAAAAAATTTATGTCTTAATGTTCTGTTTGAAAACTATAATTGGATTAGAGATTTCCAGGCCAGCTGGTTTCCACAGAAAAACACAACTGCAGATCACAAAGCATTGAACATTAGAATAGAAAGTAACTGTGGATGTCCTCAGCCCAGTTTCTAAGAGATGAGGTAAATATATTTTGATAGACAAGTAAGCATAAAACTTTGGGGAATAAGCAATGGATTCCCAACATCAGGGCTCAGCAGCTGTGATGCAAATCCTGGTATGTGTCAAAGTCATTTAGCTACACTGAGTCATGCAGTGAAACCAGAGCAAGGGACAAACAGTGTAAGTATACTGATTAACATGTTGCTTGCAAGCCATGAGCAGTAAAGTCCTACAATGATGTACATAAAGAATCTCTGCCATCAGGCAGTGAAATAGTAGCATGCTGAGTTAGTAATTTTTAAGTCAGACAAAATCAGAGTTTAGACCTTGCACTTCCACTAAGCTGTATAGCTTTACTGTAGTAGTCTATAATTTATCCTTTTACCAAGTGCATTATTAGGCTAACTTCAAAAACTAATTAATTTCTGTTACTGATCTATCAGGCTTTGATGACAGACCATATAAATGAATAAATTTAGGAATACTAAGAATGTTAAAATTTGTCACTTCTACAAATAGCAGGTTTCTTATCAAAGAGCAAAACTTGGCAACATTTTAATAAGTTGTATGTATCTTGATCCTCTGTTATAGTTTACATCTAGCTGTGTTCCCAAAGCCTCATATACTCATAAGTGGGTCTTCTAGGAGGTGATTGGGTCACAGGGAATGAACCATCTGGTGAGGAGTTTGTAACTAAATCTGACATAGGGAGGTGAAACTTTGCTTTAAAGAGGTTGGTCATTGGAGGTGGGTCCTGAAATGGTCTCATGCTCTCCCCCCATACCCTCTACTTCCTGCTACCAATATGACACACACACACACAGAGAAAGGGAGAGAGAGAGAGAGAGAGAGAGAGAGAGAGAGAGAGTGTGTGTGTTGTGATGTGATTGTAAACATTGTGAAAAACTTAAAAGAAGGTTAAGAATTTCTCTAAGAAATAGAGAAAAGGGGGATAAAATAGTGTTAGAAAAATGAAGAGTAGTCCCAGAAATACAAGCTAAAGCAAACTAGAAAGCCTAACCAATAATTTCACTTTTAAAGAAGAAACAATTTATTCAGTATCTTAAATCTAGAAGAACAGGTAGGAAATACATTATAAACACAATGGTCAAAATCACAGCAGGACTGCATAAAGATTACATTGAAAACTACAAAGCATTCAAACCTAAGCTGACATTGTTCAGAAAACTTGCTACTGTAGAGCACTGAAAAAAAAATCTGCTTCTGTTGAATAATATGAATTTACCAGAATAGTTGTATATTAACTTACGAGCACATTTTCAGTTTGCTGTACTAATGAATATTTTCCATTCCTGCACACTGTGCCCACAGCTTGCTAAATGTTCAGGGTTGGCAGCTTTTCTCCATCTGCTCAAACTGAGATATACATTGACTAGTATCACAGTCAGTTGTATTTGTTCCCAGACTAGTTTATTTTTGTTATATGTGTAACTTTAAACATATATGCAAAGTCTAAACCAATGAAGTATAAAGGAAAAGAGTTGTTTTTATAAAAATTAAGTTGAAAAGTTTTTTAAAAAAACTTTCCAAAAAGAAATAAAAATTGCTATTGAATTACATATACAATAGACATTTAAAAATAAGCAGATGAAAGAAATTACTCCATGTGTTAATTTTTCTTCTCATTGCCAAGACAAAGTACTTGACACACAAAGTTAGAGGAGGAAAGATTTATTTAGCTCACGGCTTATAGAGGTTTCAGTTCATCGTGGGCTGACTCTAAGGAAGGGTTGCATGGCAGAGGAGCACTGCAGAGGAGAAAGAGTCCATGTATGGCAGGGCAGGCCGGAGGCAGCAAAACAGGAAAGTAGTGGCGCAGCAGCCAGCAGCCCCAGCACCCACGCCTGCCTCTATTTCATCTAGGACACCCATCATGAAGGTGGTGCCACCCACATCCAGGTTGGCGTACCCTTAGTCTGAGCATCCCATACTTGATCCCTGAATCACATATCCTAGATCCAGCCACCAAAAAACCCCACATATGATCCCCAAAGGCTTTGGGGCAACATCTAGATATAAGCCACAACACTCTGGAAAGATTCTGTGCTCAAGCTGCTTCACAAGTGTCTATCACAGATGAGGGAAGTAAACATTAAAATTACAGATAATGCATGATCAGGCTTCCCTAGAGAGTGTGCAGGTGGTTTATTTTTTTTACAAAAAGCATATATTTAATCATTAGACCTATTGACTTTACATAAAAATCAAAAGATTAATGAAAAAATTTGTGTTCACTTACGCAGTAGTGAATAATGGTTGAAATAAGGAGAAAAGTTTGTGTAATTTTTCATCAATACTTTAACTGATTTTTTATTTTTATCAATGTAGTTTGCATTAAGATTTTTACAAGCCGGGCG
>PVKA01005781.1:0-35362 GCA_004027165.1 Ctenomys sociabilis
CACTTTGCCACAGCTTAAATATTACCTTTTCAGGGAAGCCTGCTTTAAGCACAGTGCCCTGCTTCTGCATGGCACAGTTCTGGAAATGCTTGCTGATGCACATGTTTCCTTAAAAAGAGACCAAGTTCTACAAGAGGAGGGATTGTGCATCTTCTCTGCTATAGATTCTGTGCTAGCATCATGCTTAGTGCTCTTCAAGACTTTTAAGTAGATATCCAAGGAGAATTAAAATATCTATTGGCTGTGTGACTTTATTTTCTACAGAAATATAGAATTTTACTTAAATAAAAAAGGACTTTTAGAAGTATGTCTTATGATGATATTAATGAACTAGAAGCCTCTTCATTCTCTTTATGTGTTATTCTCTGCAGATTCACCATTGAAGACCCCTTCCTAGATAATTCCTCCTAATGAGTCTTTTCTTACCTAGAAGGCTGACTAAAGCTGATTGCCCAGGAGTCCATGTCTGCACCCTTATAATGTTGAGAGTCTTCCCAGTGACCCTGGCTCCTTTTCCAGATTCCCTTTCCAAAGATGCTCTTACCTGAGCCGAATCATATCAGAAGAGCCTGGGGCTCTGCAAATGCCTCAGAGACCTTGTGCTTAAGCATTCTGCTCAGGAGCCTAGGGAATTCCGTCTGAGAGAAGCAGAAAGTTCAGGATCCACTGAAGAAGTGTAATAGCTGACCTGATCCCAGAGGGATGAGCACAGAATCCAAACATAACCACAGCTATTCTCCTCATGTCCAGGATGGGCCAGAGGGAAGTAAGACAGACCTCTTGAGTTTCTCTTGGGTCTAAGCCCTGCTTTTGCTTCTTACCTCCGACGCCTCTGGAGTCTACACCTATTTTGATGATAGCAAACAGAAATCAGAAAGGCCTTCCTGAGGTATAAATAATGTTTCCTTAGACTCAGAAATAAGGGATTAGAGGTCATCCTGGCTATAAATCTCTAATAGCATTTTATCTCTACATATTTAGGGATGGTGATAAAGTCTTGAACTAAGACTTCTAAGAGGCAACACTTTAAAGCGTGTTTATATTATGAGAGGATTTGTGAGGGATATGCACAAACCCCTTACACATTTAGAAACCCAACATTCACAAATATCTCATTCTTCACGAAGGACAGCAGTCAAATGGAAAGAGCAGTCCCTCTCAGTTGGTGGGGCATCATACTGTGCATAGCCATTACTACTATTACTTCTACATTTCAGGAGGGGTTAGCTCTCATATATGCCTTGAATACATAAACTTTTCTCCTTCAGACCAGGAGGCAGTATGGTCAGAGAAAAATTCAACGTAGTTAGAATCATTGCAAGAAGGATTCATTTTCGCCTCCCTAGCTATCTGACTTTAGACTTTCTCAGATATGCTACTTGACAACTAACCCATTATCTTTTTGTTATGATTCAATTTTTTTAGCCTGAGAGAATGCCTTATATGACTTTTACACTTTTACTCTTTTAAGATATATTTCATGGCCTAGACTACAGCCTAATGTGGCTAATTTTACTTGTGACCTTGAAGAATGTGTATTCCGCTGGTAGGTGGCCCATAAATGTCATTCAGATGCAGTCTTTTCCTTTTTGTATGGTACAGGGTCTTACTACACAGCTTGGACTCATAGCAATTGTCCTGTTTTCAGCCTCCCCAGTGTTGGGATGACATGCATGAACCACCACACCTCGTCTCAGTGGCTGGCTCAGCCTATCCAGGGGTGGGGCCAGCACAGCATGTGGTACCCAGTCCCCATGCTTGCTATCTCACTGGCCCTAGATGCAGTCTTAATTTTCAGTTCAATAGAAATTTTTCTGTGAGGAGATTCTTCCCTTTGGAGTTAAACATTCTTCCCTTCAGAGTTAAAAGTTCTAGACCAGCAGAGGCTAAGTTTGAAGAAATAGGAAACACACACTTTGCTGGTGGATCACTAGTCTAGAAGTGGTGCTATTCCCACTACTTTGATTCGTAGGCACATTAATACTACCTACAAGAAAAATATAGCCCTATAAAGTGGACTCTGATTCAGAGCCTGTAGTCATCTGGAGAATTTCATCCCTGCCCAGCAAGGTATTGGCACCTACACGGTTCTGTAACAGTCCTCAAAATCACGTTCTGCTGTTCTACCAACCCAGCTACTTCAAAGCGTATGTTAAGAACACTGAATTCCATTGGCAAAAGCCAGTTGTTGCATTTTTCTCACTGGAAAGTGGTTCTTAATGCCTCAGAGCAGGGTGCATGGCACCAGATAAGGTACTCGGTAAGTCCGCACAACAGTATCTAAGCACAACTGGATTTGATGGGTCACATGGATCAGGTAGCAAAGCAGTTGGCACAGGAGCCAGAGCCCATGGCAAAACAATCTCTTCTGGGCCACTTAACACTAACAGATTTTGAATCACTTAGTTAGCACTCTAGAATAGCACACCCAAATGAAGGACATTCCCTTAAATCCAAATAGGCCCACCAGGTGTTCATACTGTGCATAACCATTACTGCCATTACTTCTACATTTCAGGAGGGGTATACCTGTATTCACGGATACCTCTGCATTCATGGCTTTCCTCTCACTGGGAAAAAAATACTCATCACCTACAACTTAACAAAACCAAGATTTATTTAGCCAGACTAGAACAGCACGGCCAAAAGGTATGGGGAGGAAAACTGCTGGACCCTGGCAGCCAGGAGGCAAAGATCAGAGGATCCAGGCCACCCCCAGGGGCCTGCCTCCACCAACCTAGCCCACCTACGAACACCTCAGGCTTTTGTGGTATTAAATCACTATTACTTTCTTTCCTACTCAAATGGTTCTTATTTCCCAGTTACTCCTTTTTTTTTTCTTTTTTATGTATTTCACACAAGGTCTCGCTACGGAGATCGGACTCGAGCGATTCTCCTGTTTTCAGCCTCCCAAACGCTGGGACTACAGGCGCACACCACCATGCCCAGTCTCCATCCCCCCTTCGGCACGTCCCCGGGGTGGAACAGGCAAGGCACCACAGGGATTGAACCCCGGCCACTGCGCTTGGCCTAAGCAGGAGCTTTAGTCTGCTGTTTCCCCAGTTACTCTTGCTAGTGCGTCCAATAACACAATAAATAGTAGGGATGAGGGTGACAATATTTTCTCTCAAGCATTAAGTTACTCAACACTGAGTGTGATACTAGCTTTGCATTTCTCATACATAATATTTAGTATGCTTTAAACTTAGAAAGAAAAGGTAGGGGGAGGGCTTGGAGAGGGCTGCTTCTGCACAGTGGTTGTTGGCTCCAAACAAATAAACATGGAGTCCATCTTCCGCGAGAAACAAGAAGGATCACTTTGTGCTCAACACTGCCTGAATAATCTGTTGCAAGGACAATACTTCAGCCCTGTTGAGTTATCCTCAATTGCCCCAGCTGGATGAAGAAGAAAGGATGAGGATGGCGGAAGGAGGGGTAACTAGTGAAGACTCTCATACATTGTTACAGCAGCTGTCTGGAAATATGGATGACGGGCTTTTTCCTTTATTCAAGTTATAAACAATGCCTTGGAAGTTTGGGGTTTGGAACTGATCCTGTTCAGTGGTCCAGAGAATCAGAGGCTCAGGATTGATCCCATAAATAAAAAATCATTTATATGCAATTATAAAGAACATTGAAAGGTTTGCAGTTAGAAAATTAGGGAAACAGTGGTATAACTTGAATTCTCTCTCTCTCTCTCTCTCTCTCTCTCTCTCTCTCTCTCTCTAGTACCAGGGATTGAACCCAGGACCCTGCTGCACTTGCCAGACAAGCACTTATTCTACTGAGTTATCTCCCCGGCCCCTGAATTCTCTCTTGATGAGTCCAGAATCAATATCACATACATACCTGGCGCTTTTCTTGGCTCTGTTAGAACAGGAAGGTTATTCTATATTTGTCATTAAGGGTGATCTGCCAGATTATGAAGCTCATCATTCTCCAGATGATCAGCATCCAACAGATACATCGACCATCAAGAAGAATTAGCACAACTGACAGAGCACAGGGTCCTTAAAACAGACCTGGAACAACTCTCAGAAGGAAATGATGGGTCGGGAGCATTAGATGAAGACGAGGACTTGCAGAGACCTCTGGCTCTCAGTCACCAGTAGACTGCCATGGAAGATGAAGAAGCAGACCTCCCCAAGGCCATTCAGCTCATATGCAAGGTAGTTCCAGAAATATATCTCAAGGTGTTCCATAGACATCAGGGCCAAATCTTACATTTGAAGAGCTGCAGAAGAGAAGAGAAGCCTGCCTTGAAAAGCAGCAGCAGCAACAGGAGGCAGATCCAGAAGGACAGGCTTCACAGCCACATAAAGGGTGGACCACAAGCTCAGGGGCACTCAGAAATGAGCTAGGTGATTCCATGAGAAGACATGCTCCAGGCAGCTGTGACTATGTCTTTAGAAACTGTTACAAATAATTTGGAAACAGAAACGGAAAAATAATATCTTTTAAAATCATTTACATATTCATACTTTCCAGCTTCCTCCTCTGTGATTACAGCATACGGTCCATTTTGCTAATGTATCAAAGAGAATACTGTTCGCTAGAGGAGACATTCAGGTGGCTTGAAAACAACATGAGAAAGTAGAAATGTGTCCATTGTAGGCGTAATGATCCTCTCAAACTAGCTGAAGAGCATTCAGCAATTAAAGAGATTTAAATAGTCTTCTTTAAAAATTAAAATAAAATAAATATAGAAAGAATGTGCCCTATCTGAGTTTTATCATGAAAGAACATTGAATTTTGTCAAATGATTTTTCCCACATCTGTTGGGATTATGATTTTTGTTTTTCTGCCTATTATCATATGTATTGCTTTTCATGCATTAGACCTCTTCAAAACTTTTTAGACTGTGTTTGAGAACTTTTTAGACTGTTAACTTTGGGATGTAATTCAGCAGTGAAGCCAATGAGCCCTGGGATTTACTGTAAGAAACATTTTATTACCGATTCAGTCTCCTCCCTCATTATTTCTATATTCAGACTTTCTACTTTTGAGTTCTGCCTAGGTTGTATGATCCCAGGGACTTATACATTTCCTCTAGTTTATCCAATCAGGCACGTAACTGGTCATTAAAGCCCTTTTACCGATGCTCAGGATCAAACCCAGAACCTCACACATATTTGATGAGTTTGTGTCTCTTTTTTTTTTTTTTTTTTGGTGGAACCAGGAATTGAACTCAGGCCCTTGTGCTTGCCAGAGAAGCACTTATTCCACTGAGCCATTTTCCTAGCCCAAGAGTTTGTGTCTCTAAACTATACCTCCAGTCTTTCTATGAACCTTGTTATTTGTATATTATCAGTTGCACAAATTATAATTATCCTCTTTGATTTATAGTCTTATTTGACTTCTTTCTTATGCTAGAATTTATCAATTTGTTTATGTTCTCAAGAAATCACTCTAATTTTCTTGATTTTTTTTGCTTTATTTTGTTTTTCTCTATTTGACTTCTCTGATTTTGGTTTTTTGGGTAACTGACTTTTACCCAACCCGCCTTAAGTTTTTCTAGTTTCTTGAGGTATAAAGTGAAGTTATTTGAGATTTTTTTTTTGCATAGTGTACAGGCATTTATCCTTTTTCCTTAGTGTGCAGCCGTTTATCAGCACGGCCTCCTCTTAGTGCACATCAGGGGCATCTCAACCTCGGTAGGCTCTGTTTCATTTGTTTTCTGATGCTTTTGCAAGTCTATGAGAAAAAATATCAAACCATCACATCACAAATGGAACATGATTTTCTAGTAACTGAGTTCCCCAAGTGGAGATATAAAAGTGTTTTACAAAGAATTCAAAATAATTATTTTTAAAAGGCTATGAGTTACAAACAACAAGAGACAATTCAGTTCCTTGAGAAATCTCCACAGTTATCCTCACAGAGGTTGGACTCATTTGCCTGCCCACTAGCAATGTAGAAGTGCTCCACTAGTCTATCTCATGTATTTCATTGAAAAGAAAATCGTGTTATTATCTGTTTGTTTTTAGTGAGCATATTTGTGACTTATGTCTTGTATGCTAAGTAACTACTTTGAAGATAATGATACACAGTATATAAGCTATTGTCATTCTTCATATAGCTCAGCAAATTAAAGCGCCTGCTTAGGCAGATGCAGCAGCCAAGGTTCAATTCCTCACCTACTGTGCTGGTCCCATCCTCAAGAGTGCACTGAAACTGCTATTGAGACTGGGCACGGTGGCACATGCCTGCATCCCCAGCTCTTGGGAGGCTGAACACAGATGAATCACTACAAGTCTGATCTACGTAGTGAGACCCTGTAGACCCTTACTAAAGTAAAAAAAAAAAACACTTGTCATTCTTGTTAGTTATAAAATTTTATTTTTTATAAAATAAAAAGAAAAGTTAATGTCATCCGGAAAATAATATATAAATAAAATGAGAAAATCAACAAGGACACCAGTCCCTACAACCAGAGGTTCCAGTGGTCTCAGGCACAAGAATGGCTCAGAATTATCTGACCCACATAGGCTCAGACTTTGGATGGCCTCTGTAGGCACAAGCTCCATCCCACGACAACAGCCACCTGAGGCACACCACATCAAATACTTCTTTTCATCACAAGAGCATGCAACTGTGAATCAATAAGAATGAAATTAAAAAATCATAAATATGTGGAATTTAACACTATAGGACAATTGATACAAGAAATCAAACCCGACATGCAGAGTCTTATAAGCAAAGTTACTAGATTAAAGCACTTCCATCAACGAAATAGTACATCTCAGTTGAAGAAAAGAGACTAAGTAGAAGGAAATAGACTGGTACAATAAAGAAAATAAGGTTGACAGCAGGGCCCGACAATGACACAAGAAAAAGAGAAAAGCATTGGGTGCATTAAGAAATCTACTTGTAGGGACTTGTAATACAGATGAAGAATTGAGTTACTAAAAGAGATTGTAGGGCTGGGATCATACCTAAAGCCCTGTGTTCAATCCCCACCACTAAAAAAATTTGAAAATATTTCTTTGTATATAAGTAAACTTTATATAGAAAATAACCTTTGAAGGTTATTTTATGCAGCCATTTACCTACTTTCAGTTAAGAATCAATAGGAGGGCTGGGGACATAGCTCGGCAGAATAAGCACCTGCCTGGCAAGCATAGAGTCCTGGGTTCAATCCCCTGTACCACAAAAAAAAAAGAATAAATAGGAAAGGAATGTTTTTCAAAATAAGCACAGTGGTCACAAATTCTATTCAAATGTAGAAATAATCACACCCCATAAAAATAAAAAAGCTTCTTTTATTCCTGTTGACAAAATTATATTTTTAATTATTACTGGGCAGTTATATAGGTACAATTACTTGGTGCTGAGTTAAAAACACTAGGAGCAAGTTTTGGAGACCACACTCAGAAACAGGATTCTTGAACCTGGACAACCATGTCTGCACTTCTTTGATAGAGAGACAAAACTAAAACTAGCTTTCTAGCTATTCTTGCAAATTTAAGTAAATATACAAGTAGTTCAAGTTGTAGGCATAACTATTTGTTTTAAACAAATATGCAAAAAGCAGAAGCAGAATCTTAACATTGCACTGCTGACATTTGCATTCTTTTTATAGTCATGTTTATATATTGTTTTTTTTTTTTTAGTAGAAGCAGTAATTAACCTAAGAAATCCATATTGATCATACCACTCTCCAGCTGTGTTTCCCACCTTCTCTCTTCAACTCTCATGCCTCGTGAGGTCTGTATTTTGGGCCCATGAGAGGATGATTGGAACTCTGAGGCCAGCTAAGACCCTACGTCAGGGCTAGGAAAAAACTGCACCTCGTCCCTGGAGGTGGGCTGAGATCAAGGATGGGGACTTCTCTATGGGTGGTAACTAAAAATCCAGAGGGAAGTGTACAAATTTCTGTGTAACCCTTGGGAACCAACTGGCTATTTTCAGAACCTAGATAAGGAACACAAGAAAGATCAGGGGACTGGCTATGGCTCTTCTTGGTTGTCAACTAAAGTTTTCCAACCATACAGACAATAGGTAACTACTGTGAAGAACAGACCCCAGAGCTCCACACAGCACTCCAATGTGTAAGTACATTCCACAGAGGGGCTCCAGAATCACTGAAGGCTGTTCTCCAAGTTCCAGAAAAATTATCTATGGAGAAAACCAAGTCTTCTTCACAGATCTAGTCATAAATGCAAGAAATAAATGAAGTGTAACATAGTTTAGGTGGAGTAAAAAAAAAAAAGAGAGAGAGAGAGAGAAATCTCAAGGTGGAAGATTTTGTTGCCTAATGTTTTCCTTCAGAACAGCAGAGGAAAAAAAAATGGAATTTTCTATCCTGATTGAACTTCCAGTTTTCTGCTCCATGGTCAAGTAACCGTCTCCCTTGACCTGACCCCAAGATCTTCTTGTGGCTCTGACCTATCATGCTTATGTTAAAGAGAGAGCAAGTCATACAGTTGAGAAAGAACCCCCACAATCATAGAACCATGTCTGTGCTCTGTGGAAGGAGAGAAAGGTCAGAGGGAAGGGGTAGATAAAATAAATCCACTGCTTATTCAGACACTCTGGATCCTAACATTCAGCTTTCTCTGAGTACACACAGAGTTCAGAGGTTATACAAAGCAGCTCACAGGTAGCTAATGTTCCTCCTACTTCACAGATCAGGAAACTAAATCAAAATCAAAAGTAGAGATTACACAGCCTGGATTTAGGGAACCAGAAAGAGGAGAGTTTGTATTTGAACTGAAGACTATCTTGCTTCTATACCATGATTTTTGTCACCGTAATAAAATGTCTTTCAGAATCCTCAGACTCTTGGTCAGAATGCCACCAACAAAGGCCTTATAACATGTCACAAGTGTCCAGGTAAGGATGCCTCCATATAGACTGATGTGAAGTGCTTTGAAATGTACAGGTCAAGTGACACACTGTAGGCACCACAACCTTGTTTAAAGTACCATTGAGAATAATTGTCAGTGCAACAAAAATTTCTACACCTATGTTTAACCTTGGTCCCAGCCTAAAACTCAGTTATAACTTCAGGTTCTGAATCAAATCAAAGGTATAAATACAGATTGAAAATAACCCCAGACATAGACCTTTATGTGATGAGTACCACTTCCATGACCTACTCTGACACTGAGAAAATTGAGCCCCTTTAGTATAATAGTACTTCACAACTCTTTTAGAAAATACTCAAGACATTCTCCATTATATTTTAAGATTGTATGCTGATTACAATTACATACTATTGTATGTAGTGATTGTTTTAAATCTCTGTTCCATTTGATCAATTCCTGCACATTTGGGGCATTCTCTAAGATATACCATATATCCAAAACATAGATAAATTAATCCAACCTGAGGATGTATATTTTTTGTCTACCACCCATATTAAACAATAGAAATTTCAGGAGAAAGGTGGCTACTGTCAAATATCAAGGTCTTATACTTGCATGAAGTTATTTTTTTCTGTATGTTTATCCATTACAGTAAATGTTCTCTCCATTTTACATATGGAAAAGGAGGATTCCAAAGGTTAAGCAACTTTCTCAACCACAGAAAAGATGAAGGTCTGGAATGAGACATCTGACTTATTAAATGACAAATCGCTGCCATGAGCAGTTGTATGGTGCTGCCTCTCAGCCTCCTGGCCTTCCTGTTTTACTGATGGATCTAGAGCAACCTTACATTTGAAATCTTAAGAAGAAATTGTACATATGCTATCACTTATTTACATGTGCAAGTAATCGAATCACAGAATCAGCGAGATCTGATGTAAACTAAAAATCTTGTGAACTGCCTACAAGTTCACAAAATTTGACTCTTTCTTCTCAGTATTCAGTCAGTACTTTACCAACAAGTAAACACATGCAAAATTTAAAGTGAATTACATGTTGGAACCTAAATCAGGAACCCACGATGTGGCACATGGACTTTTTATTCTTATTTGCTAGTGACATGTAATCACTGCATTTAAGTAGACAAAAATCTGAAATGTGGATGGACATGTTAGAAATAATTTAGAAGAATTTATTGATTATCTGCCCCCCACACCTACTCTGGTATTAACTAGAGGTACCATAACAGGCTTTATAGAAGAAGGATGATGTGGAATGGTCCTTGAAGATTAAAGATATTTCCTTAGGTAAAAACCAAGGATGTGATGAGACTTCTTAGCCAAAATATTAACTGTGTAAAGAAAGCCATCATGTACACATGGTGTTATGAGACATTAAGACCCTGATGGAAATCTGATGAGCAAGATCAGGAGAGAAAGCCTCAGAGAAAGAAAGACAGGAATCAGATTCCCTTCTCTCAGATCCTAAATCCTGAGGATATAAACCAATGCTATTTTTAGCAGAGGCATCTAAAGGGCAAAAAGTGGGCAAGTATTTTTTAAGCAGTGCCCAGTGCTTTTATGACCTCCCTGTCTCCAAAAGGAAACCAAGAAAGATGAGGTTGGTTATTTCACCATTTTATTTCAGTCAACTCTTCTTTATCTCTGCTATCAGTTGGTGGAAAAGTCTAGTAAAATTTGTTCATAAAAAGACATAGCTCTTATGTGAAATTACAAGAAATGCCCAGATTCTTGCTAGAAAATTTTAATAGGCTGGGTTAGAGTAAACCTTCCTTAAGAAATTTTCTATTCATCCTTTTCAATTATGAAAACTGGACAACCTTGAATTAGAGGTCATTTCCCTTGAGAAATTAGGTCTGTGTCAAATCTTTGTAATTCAACTCCACCATCATATTTTTGTAGTAAAGCTGACCCCTAAAAGTTTAACAGGCTTTGATCACTTATAAGATTTTTGAAAAGACAGAACATGTATATATACAAAAAAGAAAACTACAAGTGTGCAAAAGTCCGTCCACTCAAGGTTAAAATATCTGAAGATAGTTCTCTATTTAAAGTTGTTCTTTTATATCACATAGCTCTTTAATGAAATTAAATCATAATTTAATCTGCCTCTTGTCATTACCTCATATATTGCAACATAATGTAATTATTATGCCAGGAAGCCTAACTCATCAAATAAATATATTATTTATTTGATGAATAAATTTATTTTAATAAATAAATATTAATTAAAAATAAGTTCAAGAGCTTATTTTTTTCTTTTTTTATTCCTTTTAAGAATTTATTTTTTTAATTAATTTTATTGAGAAAGAAGTAGCAATGAGACAGTTTCAAAACAGGTTAGTAGGACAGCTATAACAATTAATACATTGTATATTGTTGTCTTCATAGTAGTTACTCAGAATACAAAATGCAAACATGATATCTTGTCTAAACACAATTAGCTCAAAATTTTCTTCCCATTGAACTAAAAGAAAAGTAGCTGTATATCTATGCTGTTTTGTATATGCAGATATGTATTTTTTCCACTGCAAAATGGTCCTTCATTTATATACCTTTTTCGTTTACTTTTGTCAGAGATCAATATTCCATTGCCATGCATATATTGTAGATGCATGAATTCAGCAAAGTTATCCAATATAGTCCAGTAGGCTATAATAGTAGTGGGTTATCCACATGACTGGCAATGTCAGAAGTTGTTGACTTGAGCCTTTTACAGCTCAACATATTAATATGGCTCTACTTTTTTACCTCATTTTTATACTTTTCTGCTGGATGGTTAAGACCAAGATAAAGCAAGACCTATATAACAAAAATGTAACTTTCGTATCTGACAAGGTCAGTTAAATCCTCTCAGGATTTACCCTGAAACCTCGTACATCAGTTTGTAGACCTTTTGTCAGTGTCAGCCATGTGGATGAGTCATGGCCATTGCTTCACCGATTGGCTCTCTGTGAAAGCCTGAGAGAATGTTTTCTCTGTAGGTGACTCTCCTTAGGCACACTCTATACTGTCTATTGCTTTCCTCTGTGGCCCCATAATCTCCTTGATCAGAAAATTTGGGACACCACTGAGTTACAGGATGTTATAGTACAGGATGTCTTATGTCCTGAATCCTCACTGACCTCGAAGGGCTATGGCCAAAATGTTGGCTATCCTTTTAGCCCTTCTTTTTCTCTAATTTTTTGGTCTGCAAACTTAAGTTGTTAACCCTCCAGAAGAAAAGCTTAATGATATTATTACTTAAAACATAGGCTGTTGAGCTTAACATCAGTATCTGTCTGAATACCAAATGCCTTAGCCATAACATGGAGCAGGTATTTTTGTTAAGTGGAAGCTCTCCCACACACATGCCAGGCCTTGGCTGGATCTGGAGCGGGTCTTGAGAGTAGGGAAAACGGTCTCACTCACTTGAGTCCAGAGGGGTCCGCCTAATGGTGGAGTGGAATCTCTCCCACACCAATATACTAGAATTTAAATAATGGCTTTTAACACAGCTCTAATTTTTCAGTAATATAATTTTTTAAATTTTTAATTCAACTCCACTACCATATTTTTTTAGTAAAACCCACCCTTAAAGGTTAAATTTTTTAAAAATCTAAAAATTGTAAGTAGCTGATCAGTGTTTATTCTTAACATTAAGATTCAATTGATCAGTAATAAGAAAAACATATTCAGCCAGTAGGATAAACACACTGAACATTTTTACATCTTAAAATTACAGAGACCTTCTCTGTATTGTCCATTACCTTTAGGGAAAAGTTCACAAAAATAAAGTTACTAGGTCAAAGGATTGCATAATTTTGAGGATTTCTACTGTATAGTGGGGCAATTTAGGAGTAGATATTATGAGCATGCTTATTTCTACATTTATCAGTAGCTACCATCATGGACAATTATAGTACAATTCATAACAACTCTTCAAGTTGGTATTTAGAACTCTTCTTCCTCATAGGTCACACCAATTCCCAAAATGAAAATAAGGATCTAGTCCACCATATAAGAGCTGTTATCTCTTCCAAGAGTAGAGATCTAAAGATGAAGAGCTCCTGACTTCTGGATACTCCATACTTCTGAACATGTTTATTGCTAACAATGCCTGCTCGGTGCCCAGCTCCTTCTGGCTCACAGGTATCCCAGGGCTGGAGTCCCTGCACATCTGGCTCTCCATCCCATTTGGCTCCATGTACCTGGTGGCTCTGGTGGGGAATGTCACCATCCTGGCAGTGGTAAAGATGGAGCGCAGCTTGCACCAGCCCATGTACTTCTTTCTGTGCATGCTGGCTGTCATTGACTTGGTCCTATCAACTTCTACTATGCCCAAACTGCTAGCCATCTTCTGGTTTGGTACCCGAAGCATTAGCCTGGATGCCTGCCTTGCCCAGATGTTCTTCATCCACTGCTTTGCCACTGTTGAGTCAGGCATCTTCCTTGCTATGGCTTTTGATCGCTATGTGGCTATCTGTGATCCATTACATCACACCGCTGTGCTCACCCATACAGTGGTGGGTCATTTAGGTCTGGCTGCCCTTCTCAGGGGTGTACTCTACATAGGACCTCTGCCCCTGTTGATTCGCCTGAGGCTGCCCCTTTACCGGACCCAAGTTATTACCCACTCCTACTGTGAGCATATGGCCGTGGTCACCTTGGCATGTGGTGACACGAGGATCAATAACTTATATGGCATGGGAATTGGCTTCCTGGTTTTAATCCTAGATTCACTAGCCATCACTGCTTCATATGTGATGATTTTCAGAGCTGTACTGGGTTTGACTGCACAAGATGCCAGGTTGAAAACCTTAGGCACTTGTGGTTCTCACATCTGTGCCATCCTTGTCTTCTATATTCCTATTGCTGCTTCATCTCTCACCCATCGCTTTGGCCACCAGGTGCCTCCTCACATCCATATTCTTTTGGCCAATTTTTACCTCCTCATTCCACCCATTCTTAACCCAGTTGTCTATGCTGTTCGCACCAAGCAGATCCGAGAAAGAGTTATCCATATTCTTAAGGCAGGGGCACACCCAAGGTGACTATCCTACATCTATGTGACATATAAATATTTAATGATGACAGGAAAAAGCCCTGGGAAAAATTTCAGGGTCATACCTGAACTGCTTGGATAAGGGCCTGAAGACAATCCTAAAAGTAATGTAGCACAGAGTTAGCTCTGAAAGTAGACAGGAAGACAGGAAATAAGTTCTTGAACTACAAGTGTCTTTTCTTTTTTGAGCTCATAAAATTTAAAACAAGACAACAAGGAATCGGATCATTTTTATCCTTTTTGACATAATTGTTCTAGTTTTTGTATGAGGAGTGCTATAAAGTAAACTTCTCAAAGGTATAGAATTCTGCTGCAATGCTTTCTTAAGGAAAGTCTGTAAGTTCTATTCATTGACATGATCTAGATCTTCACTGTGTTAGTAAATTTTCCAATTCTTTCGGCTTGCTCAGAAGATACCGTTTGTTGAAAATGGAACAAGATGAACATCAGAAATCTTTTACAGGAAAGGAGCCAGCCAAACAACTCAGCAGATTAAAGTGCCTGCAAGCAGGTGCAGGAGCCAGGGTTTCAATCCTGGGCCTGCCATGCCTACCCCACCCCCAGGGCGTGCTGAGATGGCAATTGAGACTGGGCATGGTGGCATTCACCTGCAATCCTAGCACTTGGGAGAGTATAAACAGGAGAATCACTACAAGTCTTCTCTAGTAGTGAGACCCTGAACACCCTGTTGACCCTTCCCTAAAACACAGGGAAAAAAGAAAAAAGAAAGAAAAGAAAAGAAACCTTTAACAGGAATATGGAATGAAACCTTAGTGCCTGTAGAATTTAAAGACCTTGGACAAGGTCATTTTCCTTCTAAATACCACATTCCCTAATAATACTGTTAACTGGGATCAAGGAGATAAAACAAAGGACATCAGAAGAGTCCATCTCAGAAGTTCTGAAATGGCATATGTAACAGGCAGAAGCTATACTAAAATAATGAACTGCCAGAAGGAAGAAGATAACAGTAGGCCTGATATGAAAACAAGTGAGTCACAGGAATACACAAGTGATGGCCCTGTGGTGGTCATAAACCTTGACAGTCTTCCACCTGCTTTTGGAGAAATCTTATTGTTATACTTTGTTATATTCGGACCTTTCTATCATAGTGCCTATTGATCATAAAGTTTCACAATGAAAAGACTATTTCAGGTCTGAAACTGACAGAAATTTTGTGATAGTGGATAAATGGTAAAATGAAGAAGTCGTTTCCAAATCTAGTGGTCTAGGGCTGGGGAGATAGCTCAGTGGAATAAGCACTTTCCTGGCAAGTGCAAAGGCCTGACTTCAATCCCTGCTTCTGCCAAAAAAAATCTAGTGATCTACAATAATTTTTATTCCCATTTTTATTAATGTTTCATATTATTATTTTACTTTCTCAGCCTACAAACCATAACAATACCTAAAGCTCTGAAGTACCTAATGTTGAGTTAAATATTAAGTCTCTTCAGTATTGCAGAGCATAAACACTAAGAAACTAGAACTAAAATACAAATCTCATATTATGAAAAAAAGAAAAAAAAAGGAAGGAAGGAAGGAAGGAAGGAAGGAAGGAAGGAAGGAAGGAAGGAAGGAAGGAAGGAAGGAAGGAAGGATGGAAGGAACTTGGGATAGCATAAGTTCTTTTCTAGAGTAATTTAAACCTCTAACTACTGCAAATTTCTATTTCTCCAATCTATGCACAACACTAGGATTGGTTGGATCATATTTTATTATTTCTTTATCATTTGAGAGTAAGAGGTGATCTTCCCGTCTTATTAATGTCTCAAGTCCAGTGCCAAAGTTGGGTGTAAATGTTGGGGAAAGGGAAGATTTCTATGAGCACAATTTTAATGTCAAGTGAAAACTACTGACTTCTACTTGGAGTTGAAGAAAACATGCTACAGAAGCCTCAGAGCTAGAAATTTAATTTAGTGTGCTCTTATAATAAATCTGAGCACAGAAAAAGATGAAGAAGGGACATGATAAGGAATTTTTGATATAGCTCTTTGTCATAATGCCTAATGTCCATTTATACCATGTAAAGCAGAAAGTACATACAAGTATTTTAAAATATGGCCTTAATTAAACTGAGTGTAATTATTAAGAATTCAAGGACAGCTGAGAATGGCAGTGCATTCCTGTAATCCCAGCACTTGGGAGGCTGAGGCAGGATGACCACTGCAAATTTGAGACCAGCCTAGGCTACAAAGTAAATTTAAGGGTACTCTGAACTGCATGGTGAGAAGAGGAGGAAGAAGAGAAAGAAGAGGAGGAGGAGGAGGAGAACAAGAACAAGAACAATTCCTAACAGAATAACATCACAAAACCTATAGCAAGATGTTTCCACCTAAGTGATCCGTTGAGTCCCCCATAAATCAAAACCAAAAACCTATCGTCTCTAGTGTCTTCATCTTTATGTGGCAGTTAAAGGAGAAAATGCTACCTTTCTGTATGTTCCCATTCCATCCTGGGCAATAGCTCATGACAAAAATCCAGTGCGCTGAGATTCAGGATAGAAACTTGGTTATATTCCAGAGGTTAGCCCTGTTACCTGCAGTTGTGGCTGGACTCTCTAATAGTGAGTGGTTTGTCTCGTAACAGGGTAGAAAGGAATAGGCACTGGCAATGTCTAACATCGAATATATTCCAAAACTTTCATACAAATAATTCTGTTCCTTTTCTACAACCGACACTCTGTGTGAGACTAGAAACACTATCATCAACATGGTTGGGAGAATGGGAGAGTAAGGAGATATCCTTGAGGGAGGAAATATCCTTAGGGTTACTTGTGAAGGGCCATATACCACTGATGTTTCAAAATTTGCGCTCTGAGCCTTGGGTGTGGTAGTATGTGTCCGTAATACCAGCACACAGGAGATCAGTCAGGAGGCTGCAGCAAAGGATTGCCATGAGTTCAGTGCTAGCCTGGGCTACACAGTGAGTTAAAGGCCAGGCTGAACTACATAAAGATATTTTCACTCAATAAATCAGTAAATAAACACACAGCCAAGGAATCTGTGCTCCAGAATCACAAAGGGCAGAGATGGACCTGGAAGAGAATCTTTTAGACTTTGAACATGTTTTGATCTAATAAATCCAAGCTTCCTCTTCTTCTTCCTGAAAGAGATATTCGTTATAGGCTTTCTGTAAGGATGAAATGAGTTAAATCTGAAATTCTCATATAATGCCCCACACATAAAGGGAAACAAAAGCATCTGTGTCTTAATAGTCTGTACAATACACTAGAAGCCCCCTGGGACAGAAAGGATGATGAGGCCAGAGGATAAGCTTGAACAAGTTCCTAGAAAATCAGAGTGTGCCCTAATCAAGGTACATGAATGCACTAACCTCAACTTTGAAAAACCTTTGCTGTTTGTTTCTCTGCAGAACCTTAACCCTAACCCAAACAACACAACCAACTTTCTGCTATTGCCACGAGCTGCCCACCATACTCACATGCATCTGAGGATTTCCAACTGCAGTGACACTCACAGAATTAGGGTTGTGTAATGGTAAAGAACTAAATACTTCTAACCATCTCCTTGTGTTACAAGTAAGCTTAGATTCATAGACCTGATTGCACAAACATGCAATTTCCTTTAGTTTTTTCCCCTCTGCATAAACCAGAATGGTGCATAAAATAAAAATAAATTATAAAAGATAGCCACACTGCCAACAAAATCCAATCAAATTTAATGATCTTTGACTGGATTATAACTACTCAAGTTACCCTCGGTAGTGCAGAGTGGAATGGGGTCTTACAAAATTACAATGATGGCAGTCACATCGAGGGATGCCCTCTGCCCCCTTGTTTGTTGGCTGGCATGATGTGTCATATACTGTCATTTGTGGTACCCCCTCAAACTGTATGTAACTTGTGGGCACTGACAACCACCTAGTAGGGTCTCTGGTACTGTCCTTCACCGAGATGACCTTCCACAGGTTCCTTCAGGGGCACTGCTCTACATCTTCCAGAGATCATCCCTTCTTCCTGACTGCAGGACTCCCTACAGTCTAGCCAGTGCGATCATTCTTTTGCTGTTCAGGCACTGTTTCACGTGCCCCAGGACAGGAGTGCTTGAGATGTGCACATGCACGCCTGGGAACCTTGGAAGCCTTAGCATGCAGGGAATGGAATATTGGTATCAAAAAAGGAAGAAAAAGAAACAAAGGAGAGAGAGAGTGTGAGAGAGAGACAGACAGAGAGAACCTCCTCTGCCAAATGTAGAGAATATTTATGATAATCTGATGCCAGGAAGAAAGACTTATTTGCTACCTCAGATCTTCCTGTAATTCTTTTTGGTATCTCTTGATCAAGACTTTCCAATTCTAAGTCAAGAATTTGATGTTTTTTCTCTGGCCTGATTTGACAACTTCTTCTTGAGCTCAGTGATGAGTCCAGGGTTTGTAGCCAAGGTGTGAGTGGTCACAGGAAAAGAAAGAAAACCCTAAGGAATACATGATTCTCTCAGCTACACAAACCACCATGTTTTGAGATTCATAGTAAAAAATTAAAAACAGTCTAAGAGAAAAATTATATCTGACTGAGCATTTTGATATTAAGTAAACATGTCTAACACACTCTGAAGTGCAACGTTTTCTTATCTTCCAGGACTGAAGAGAAATTCATTGTCCATTGGTCTCCCTGAAAACCTCCTGGCCAGAGGCCTCTTGTCTCCTGAAGCAATGGGTCCTCATTAATTAATGTTCTGGCCAGCAGAAGTGTGCCGACCTTTTGAGCTCTACTTCCCTGTTTCAGACTCTGGACTCCATGGCAGCTTAGCAGGTTCTGGTCTGCTTCATGGCATAAGAAGCAAGTCTTTTTCATGTGGGATGTTTTGTTCTCTGCATAATTTAGTGTTGCCTTCCAGTGGCTTGGTCAATTAAGTCATTTAAAGGCCAGTTTAAATGGAGAGTTTTTGAGGACTATGTTTCTCTTTTCTGTCTTCACTTGCTAATTTCCCCAAGTTATACTCAAACATTTTTGCTAGGGAGGTATAATAAGAGGCACTGGCTGTCCTGACCTTCTTCACTGGCTGTGTTCTAGGAATACAGAATTGTCCCTAAGAAGTGCCTCTCCAGAAGATCTGGAAATATGTGCCTAAATTCCAAGGGACCTAGACTTCTGGAAACAGTACCTGACCAAACCAAAATGGTAGTGACTTCAGTGTCTTTAAAAACAAGTTAATCTCCTCTTCAGAAAATATTATGGCTGTTTGTTTACTCTTGTTCTCAGTCACCAGGAAACTGGATAACTACTTTTGTTTGGTTTGGGTTTTGTTTTGTTTTGAGAGACAAGGTCTTACTTTGTACTTCAGGCTGGCTGTGCATTCACAGCAATTCTCTTACCTCAACCTCTCAAGTGCTGAGATGATAGGCATGTACCACCATGGTTTTATACAAATGAAATCAAGACCAGACCAGGTACTAGAACAATTATATTATTAGTAATGATTGGATTGGGGTGAGAATTTTTCTGCAAAGACTATTTCTGTGGTCATTACTTCAGACAGGTCAACTTCATTGGATTAAGAAACACCAAGCAGATTTGTAGAGCACCCTCAGGGAGTCAGGTTGCTGGACCATGCAGGTGTAAACTTGGGTACTATATTTGATCCCTTACCTACTCCTGTCTGGTACTGCTCCCCTGCTCTGCTTCCCAGCCATCCTGAACTATGTGGCTTCGCTCTTCCACCCTCTCCTGCCATGTTTTTGCCTCAGGACCAGCTGACTATGGGCCGAGTATCCCCAGCTCACAGGCTTTCTTTCTTGCAATTGGGAATGTTGGGTATTACATCCAGCAAAGGGAAAGCTGGATAGTACACTTCTTTTCCAATAATATTTTCCAGTTCAGCGCTGATTGGTAAAGAACAGAGAATAAAGATGATGAAGATGAGTGATTAATAGAAAAAAGATAAATGTCACATTTTGACATAGAAATATATATGCCAGAAAAACAGAAATATATATGCTAGAGTGAATAAGTGGGCCAGTGAAAAGTAAATGGCAGACAGGCAGATAGATGAGCAAGTACATAGCTTGTCATTCAAAGGAGCCACTTTCATCCTGATTTTGTTTGTCTAAGATACATCTAATGCTGTGAGTTTGGTACTATGTCATCTTGACCAAGCTGGAACTGCATTTCTCAGAACTCTCCCCCTGTGATTTCCAGCAAGGTCAGGCCCACAGAGAGATTCTTGCGACATTGATCAGAAAACATGAAAGAGCAATCATTATTCCCTAAAGTTTGATAGAGAACAGCATTTGCTTCCTAGCTCATTCTCCTGGTCACTGGTCTATAGGTTCCCATCGTTGGCTTCAAGTGCTGTTTCCTATTTGACCTCTTTCTGCACTTCAGCACAACCAGCACTTGTTAAACTCTATGCTGAGTGGCTCTTTTCTAAAAATCATATTTATTAAGGTGTGGACAGACTTGATAGCTCAGGGGACTAAAGTGCCTGCTTAGGCAGAGAGCAGCGGCTTGGACTCAGTCCCCAGGCCTGCTATACAAGGGTGCTCTGAGCTGGTGATTCAGACTGGGCATGGTGGCATACACCTGCAATCCTAGCACTTGGAAAGCTGAAAACAGAAAAATCACTACAAGTCTGATCTACATAGTGAGACCCTATAAATCCTGTGGACCCTGTCCTAAATATAAAAAAAGAAGAGAAAGAAGAAGGAGAAGAAGAAAGAAGAGGAGGAGGAGGAGGAGGAGGAGAACAAGAAGGAGAAGAAGGAGAAGGAGAGGAAGAAGAAGAGAAAAGCTTCTAGCCTGCTTTTCTGGATTCCAATATATCCTTGGCTATTGCTCTTCATTCCATCAGTCCATGCCCAAGTTTCCTTCAACTACCCCCTGATTCCCCTATTAGACCTGTGGTCTAATACCTATAGTAAAACCCTCATTTCGTTTTTCAGTGTCTTTGCCTCTGCTCAAACCTGACATATCAGTCTTCTCTTCACCCCCCTTACCCAATAAAAGCAGAAACAAGACCTACAGTCAGTGCTACTCTGCATACCCTCTTAGTAGGGGTATAAATTCAACTCTAATAATTCGTTATCTTTTTGACCTATCCTTTTGTCAGTAAGAGTGGCATCTACCCAGAGGGCTAGAATATCTCACTTTTAAGGGTTACTTTCTCATCTTGGAGTACTGCCTAGAAATGGGATC
The DNA here is from genome assembly GCA_004027165.1 of Ctenomys sociabilis. Lineage (NCBI taxonomy): Eukaryota > Metazoa > Chordata > Mammalia > Rodentia > Ctenomyidae > Ctenomys > Ctenomys sociabilis. The sequence goes on from PVKA01005781.1 coordinate 21,028, forward strand.
ATTCATGAATTTGTGATAGTGATTCTCTTGAAGAGCTACAGTACTAGGAGTGTTTCATTGTTGATCTATCATCTGAGAATATATCCCCACATGAATACTCCCAATATAGGTTATAAATCTCTATCCTTGTAGACTGGAGTTTTTACAGCATGTACTCAAGTTCACTCCTCTTTTGACGTGTATCCTGGTCCTCAGATGTGCTAGTGCATGGCAACTTCCACAGTCCCTGAAATGCGATTGAGTGGATAGATGTGGAACAAGATGTGCTACCACCCTGTTCTGCCCAAGGATTTTCTACACAGATACTGGAAAGTGTTTCACTTTACAAATTTAGATATGTCTGCTATCAATCAAAGTGGTTGATTCCACCTTTTATTCAGGTACCATTAGTCTTGAACAATCGTGCAGGGCAAAACATAAATTTGTATGAAGTCAACAACTTCCCTTGACAAAACAAATAATTCAAAAGTATGGAACAGGAAACAAAAGCCAAACATTCTCATACTTATAAGAGGACCCAAGGGCCAGCCAAATAGCTCAGTGGATTAAAGCACCTGCAAGCAGGCACAGGAGTCTGGGTTTCTATCCTCAGGCCTACTGTGTTGGCCCCACCCCCAGAGCACACCGAGATGGCAACTTGAGGCTGGGTGTAGTGGCACACATCTGTAATCCCAACTCTTGGGAGGATGCAACAGGCAAATCACTATGAGTCCAATCTAATAGTGAGATCCTGAACACCCTGAAGACCCTTCTCTAAAACACAGATATAAAAAAGAGGACCTAAAACAAAGATGATCTCATCTGCTTTAAATATTTTAACCTTTCTAAGAGACTCACTGTACTACAGTATAATGCCAAAGAATTCTATCACACATAACATAGGTGACAATTTCTAAAATGAATGTTTGTTCAAGTAAAGCCCATTTTTACTTGTAAAACCACACTCATTCCCAGTTCCTGCCAAGGTTCCCACCAAGGCCCAGCAAGACTGGGACAGAGGGAGTCTCATAAGAATGTAACCCACATGTGCCACACCTAAGGGACCCCAGAAAACAGCCCACCCTAGACTTTATGCCTTGGAGCAACATGTGCTAAAACATTAAAGACCATTCTTTTCACCAGGGGATTAATACAGAGCCCAGATTGTTTGGATGAATCCTTTCTTTCCAAGACACTACATTCTTACTACATGCTACAGCTTTTGAGAGATATTAGTAAGCAAGAGGTAAAACTCAATTCAATCCAACTACCTCTGAAAATCTACTTTTCACTGGAAAGAGGGCCTATATTTGGAAATTTCTGCTACCTGAGATTACAAGGTTGCAACTGCAGGTAAGCAGTGAGCAGAAATGAGAATTATTTAGTATCAGATAAGATATAGGCTTTTGAGTCTCCAAATTTGTGGTTCAATTCCTTATTCATATTCTAAATGAGGTAGTCACCAAAATCTCAGTTTCCAGGCCTGATAAATTTTCTTTCACATGCATAACAATATCACTTTGGAAGGCTATTTGTCTTCCTTGCTTATGTGATGAGTCAGCGAAAATGGAATGACCAACTCATACCTACCCTAACAGCTTACACATACATAGCTTGTGTGACATGACTGATACATGTGTGACGAATGAGAACTCATCCCCCTGTTGTAGAAAGTTGTCAAAGAAGCTCTGCAGTTACACTGAGATTTGTTTTTCTCTCCAACTCAATTCATCATCCACTCAGTACTGAGCTGGTGGGTAAAAAATGAACTACCCATCTATACACCCTTTCTGTGGAACAAACTGAGCACATGATCATGAATCCGGTTAGTGTTGACACCACAGATAATGGGATTAATCATGGGTGGAAATAAAAGATAAAGATGGCAAGGAGTATGTGCACATGAGGGGCAGCCCGGCGAGCCACACAGTGCATGACCGAGGAGATGATCACAGGAGTATAGGTTGAAAGGATAGCACCTATGGGATACACAGGTGCCAAATGCCTTGTAGCAGGCTTCCTGAGAGGCTAGCTGGAGAACTGCCTGAAGGATGAAAACATAAGACAAGATAACAAACAGCAGGTCCAATAAACATGGCCACAGCAATGCCATAGATATTGTTAAAGCGGGTGTCCCCACACGCCAGCCTCACCACAGCCATGTGCTCACAGTAGCAGTGGGCGATCTCTCGGCCTCGGCAATAGCGGAAACGTCGCAGCAGAAAAGGGAGTGGGGTCATCAGTGTCGCGGCCCGGGTCACAGCAGCCACGCCAATCTTGGTGATAAGGGGCTTGGTCAGGATTGTGGTGTAGTGTAGTGGTTTGCAGATGGCCACATAGCGGTCAAAGGCTATGGCTAGCAGCACTGCTGACTCCATAATCGAGAAGAAATGGAGAAAAAACATCTGTGCCAGGCAGCCATAGAAGTTGATCTCTTGGTCTTTGAACCAAAAAATAAAGCATTTTAGGCTGTGTCGTGGAAGAGAGAACCAGATCAATAGTTGCTAACATGGCCAGAAAGAGGTACATGGGTTCATGGAAGGCTGTGTCAGCCTGGATAATGTAGAGAAGAGTACAGTTTCCCATCAGGGCCAGAGTGTAGCCAAAACAGAAGGGAATGGACATGCAGATGTGCAAATGCTCCAAACCAGGGATTACTATCAACAAAAAGGTGCCTGGATGGGTTGTGGTGATGTTGGAGACAGACATGACTCCTAGGAACTCTCCTTGTTAAGTTTTACAAGATACCTTCGGAGTTCAACCTGTAATCACTCACCTGAGGGTATTAGGTCTTATAGCAGTCTTGAGACACATGGAGAATTATAGTCCATGATTCCTAAATTTCACTGAGTATGTAAATTGCTAATTATCCATAGAACTGATGTGATAGGACACTGTTCCTAAAGTAATGAAGAATGGAGTTTATGGTCCATGTTTTACTATCTGGAAACCTTGGAAGTGAAGGAGGGAAAAAAGCATATGTTAAAAATCAATTCTCTATCACACAGCATTTATCCTTCTAGTCAATCTTACCTCCCAACCATAAAAGCTAATTTTCTGGTCTAAAATCTCAGATTTAAGTACATGCACATATCACATAAATTCTGCAAATTCTAATATTAATACCACAATTAATCATGCAATGTGCATTTTCTCTAAGATTGTATTATCTAATATGGTTACCAATAGCCATATGTGACTATTTAAATATATATTTAATAAAATAAAAATTCAGTTCCTCAGTCTTAGAAAGCAATTTTCAGGATCTAAGCAACCACATGGGAGATTTCTTGGCTCCATTTAAGAATTTTGACAGACTCTAGGCAGCCTGCACAACTCTGGTAGACTCTGACCTCCCTTGGGCCCCAGAATGCAGGCATGGAGCTTCTTCTGGTGCCAGTATAAACTTTTAAGAACTCAGGAGGACTCTGAATGGCTTATGGAATGCAGAAGAATAGTGATCTGTGGGCCCAAGGTGCAGGTGGAAAGCTTTCCTTGAGCCATTTAAGAACTTTGGCAGACTGGGCAGCCTGCAATACTTTGTGTCATTACTGGGAGCTTCAAAAATGTCAAAACACAGAAGCAGAAGGAAATCTCAATCCTCTAGCCCACCCAGAACAAATCTAGGAGACAAAGATATACAATAACTTGAAAATCACACACTTGAAATTTCTGAAATGATAGCAACTGAAGTAAACAAACAAGTCCATTAGGCAATAGAAAAAATAACACCAGAAATAATCTCTCAGATCAACAATGAAAGGACAACAATCATGAAAGAACTGCTCAGCACAGCTAAAGAAGACATAGTTAGAAAAATAGAAAAGAATAGAAAAATAATGGAAACACTGAATGAACAACACAGGAAAGAAATAGAATACATGAAACAGGCTCAAACAGATAGCCTTGAAATTAAGAACTGTACTGTAGGCTGGCAAAACCTCTTGAATGAAACTGAAGATAGACTTTCAGACCTCAAAGACAGTGTAGTAAGTAGCTAATGAACATGAAAGGAAAGATCGCTTAAAACTAACAAGGAGGGCCAGCCAGATAGCTCAGTGGAGTAAAGCACCTACTTAGGCAGAGGCAGGGACTAGGGTTCAATCACCATCGTGCCATGCTGGCCCTGCCCCCGGGGAGTGCTGAGACAGGGATTGAGACTGGGAATAGTTGTATGTCCCATTGCTTGGGTAGCTGAAAACAAGATCACTACAAGTCCAATCTGTGTAGTGAGACCCTGTAAACCCTGTACTAAGTACATTTTTAAAATATCTAATGAAGAATCAGGAAAAAAAATTCAGCAGCTGCAAGAATATACAAAGAAAAGTAATATAAGAATAATTGGTGTCGGGGGCTGGGGAGATGACTCAGTGGAATAAGCATTTCCCTGTCAAGCACAAGGGCCTGAGTTCAATCCCTGGTTCTGCAAAAAAAAAAAAAGAAAAACAGGTATCAATGAAGGAGTGGGAGAAAGCATGAATGACATTAAAAAGCTATTTGTAAAAGAACTAGTAGAAAACTTTCCAAACATGAGAAAAAAAAGCTAACATACAGATAAATGAGGCAGATAGAACTCCACACAGCCATAATTACAATAAATCTATACCCAGGCACATAATAACCAAGATCTCAGAAATCCAGCAAAAGAACAGAATATTAAAAGCTGCTAGAAAGAAGAAACATCATCTATAATGGAAATCCCATCAGAATCACAGCAGTTTTCTCAACATAAACCATCAAATCAAAAAGAGCTTGGAGCAAAGTATTTCAGACCCTACAAGAAAATAACTTTCAACCCAGACTTTTCAGATGTACCCTGAAAAGTTATCTATCAAATTCAATGGCGAATAAGATTCTTCCATGCCAAAGAACAATTGAAGAAATTCATGACCACCAAATCAAACTTACAAAGAGTACTGACAGATATTATAGAAAGAAACAGAAATGATCACAACTTCAAGATCAATCAAAAAGAATGACCAAACAGAACAAATAATTAAAAAGAGGAGAAAAGTATGGAACCCATAGCAGGAAAATAACATGACAAAGATAAGCCAATACATGTCAGTTATAACCATCAATGTAAATGGCCCCAATTCACCAATCAAAAGAAATATATTAGCAGAGAGGATTAAGAAACCAAATCCAACAATATGCTGCACACAAGAAATACATTTATCTCAAAAGGAAATTCACTAAAAGTCAAAGGATGGAAAGTAATCCTCCATGATACAGGAAATCAGAAAAAAGTATGGGTAACTACCCTGTTTGCTGACAATATCAAATTCAAACCAAAAATCATTGAAAGAAATAAAGGTCACTACATACTTATTAAGGGAAAACTGCAAGAGGAAGAGATAACAATTATGATTTTATATGACCCAATGTAGGAGCACCCTCTTACATAAGATAAATTTTAACGGACCTAAAAAATCAAATGAGCAATAATACAATAATAAAGGGGACTTTAACATGCCACTGTTACAAAACAAAAGATCAATTAGACAAGAATTCAGCAAAAAAATATAACAGAACTAAAGCAAACTTGTGAAGAAATTGACCAGGCAGAACTTTACAGAGTTTTTCACCCAGCAACAACAAAATGCATATTCTTCTCAGCTTCACACAGGACATTCTTCAAAATAGACCATATACTAGCATACTAATCACTCTTAAGTAAATGCAAAGGAATTGATATTGTCTAATGCATTCTATCTGATTACAATGCAATAAAACTAGAAATTATTGACAAAAGAAACTACAAAAACACCATAAACGCATGGAAATTAAATAACAACTTCATAAACAACCAGTGGGTCACAGATGAAATTAAAGAAGAAATTTAAAAAATATTTACAATCAAACAAAAATGCAGCCACAACTCATCAAAACCTGTGGGATATAATAAAAACTGTCTAAAGGAGAAAATTTATAGTAATAAATTTGCACTGTAGTAAAAGAGAAAGCCCAAATAAGTGATTTTATGCTGCTCAGCAAGCTCCTAGAGAAGAACAGTAAGTCAATTCCAAAGCAAAAAAATAGTCAGATCGAACTAAAAAAAGAGAACTATAGGTCAATCTCTCTAATAAATACTGATGCAAAAATCCTCAATAAAATACTAACAAATAAGATGTAATAAATCATCAAGAAGATTATACATCATGACCAAGTGGGATTCATTCCAGAAATGCAGGGATGGCTCAACATACACAAATCCATAAGTGTGGAGAAAAAAGAAAGGCAAGAGGTATCATAATCCTTGACCTGAAATTATACTATTAAGCTACTATGATACAATCAGCATAGTACTGCATAGAGACAAACCTGAGGATCAATGGAACAGATTGGAAGATTCAAACACAACTGCAAACACTCAGCCACACCTTTGATAAAGGGGCCAAGCATGCTCCCTGGAAGAAAGATAGTCTCTCTAATAAATGGTGCTGAAAAAACTGGCTTTCCACATGCTGAAGGCTAAAACTAGACCCATGCCTAACACCATGAACAAAGCTACAGTCAAAATGAATCAACAATTTAATACTAAAGTAGAAACACTAAACCTTCTGGAGGAGAATAGGGATAGGTGGTGTTTGTGAACAAAAACAAAACTGCACAGGAAATACTTCAAAAAACAAAGAACTGGGATATCATCTTTTTGAAAAGATATTATACTTCAAATCAAATCTCCAACAGAGTAAAACAAAAAACATACCAGGAAAAAGTTATAGGTGATTGTTCTGCAAACAAAGAACTTCTATCTAGAACATATAAAAAAAATGGGGAAAAAATCAAAGCCCCCAAATTCAAAGACCCAATACAGAAATGGGTATACGATATGAATATGCACTTCTCAGATGAAAAAATACAAATGGCAAGCAAATGCATAAAAATGTTTAACATCATTGGTCATTCAAGAATGAAAATTAAAACAAAACAGAGAATGCATCTCACCCCAGAAAGAATGCCTAACATCAAGAAGTAAGCCAATTAACAAATTCTAGAGAGGCTGTTGAGAAAAAGGAACCCTTCCGCATTGTTGGTAGGAGTGTAGACTGCTACAAGCACTATGGAAATCAGTGTAGAGATTTCTTCAAAAGCTAGAATTGGAGATCCTATTCAGGCCAGCCATTCCTCTCCTGGGTATTTTTCCAGAGGAACTGAAAACCTCATACCACAGCAACACATGTGCATCCATGATTATAACAGTGCATTTTGTTATAGCTAAATCCGGGAAACAATCCAGATACCCATATCCTCAAGAATGGATGGATAAGATGTGTTTTTACACAACAGAGTATTTATACAGCTATAAAAAAAAAAAGATAAATTGAATTATTTTGTTGGTAAATGGGTGCAACTAGAGAACATATTCTTTAAGTGAAATAAACTAGACCCACATATGCAAACATCAAATTGTTGCCTTAGTGTGAAAACCTGAAAGAGAAAATTAGAGTCTGAGAAGTGCAATATATATGGGGAAAAGAGAAGGAATTCATTCAAAATGAGTTACTGAGTTGAGGAGAAAGACAAGAAATGAGTTTGGGAAAGATTTATCTACATATGTAAGCAGGATGTTTTAGACAACTGTACTGTGCATTTCTGCTGGTCTATGGAAAGCAGCAGTTAATGCTTAATTTGTTTTGTCTCCCTTTTTCAGTTGTTTGGTCTTTTCTCTTCTTCATTTCCTATACATTTCTTTGGGGTTTTTTTCTATCTTCTTCCAATTTTTCATGCATATATCTGGTAATATGAATAACTGGTTGGAAGACAACACTATGTATTACAACAAATACTGTGAAATGTATATAACTCTGTTAAGTGAAATTCTGCATCACTTAAAATTTGTTATGTTTTAATTCTAATTTGTACTCTTTAAAACATTTTATAAAACATAAAATAATATAAACAGCCACACATGGCTAGTGGCTGCCATATCAAGTCATTCTCATCAGGTGCTTTTTATTATCAAAGAACATTCTATTGGAAAGACTTGCTTCGGGATGCATCTTTCATATCCTTTCCAAAACTTATAAATCTCTCCAAATACTGCCCAGATGCCAGCTTATTAAAAAGATCTTTCTTGGGAGTACCCTACTAAAATTCATATGAAGTACTATGTACGTTTTCAGTAAAACAGCTAAGAATATCTGTAGTCAGACTCTCATATCATTAGAATTTGAAATATTCTTATCTGCATTCCATCCCCATTACCTCCTTTCAGTTTGTTTCGCTGGGATGACAAGTAACTTTCATGATGAGGGTCCATTGTCCTTACCTGCCTTTAAAGACTACCTATAAACAACTTTCATCTAAATTAAACATTGTATCCTTAAAACTTACTGTTCTCTTGGGTCTACTCCTATGACTCTTTTTCGCCTCCCTAGTTTATTGTTTCAGTATTATACTTCTAACACACCTCTAAGAGTAGAATTTCTCCAGATCTCAAGGTTCAATTTTATTTTTATTTTATAGCCACAAAAATTTGGTGAATATGTTTGGTAAATTTAGTGCAAAACCGTGAGTGGGTTAAGGAAAAATAATTTATGAACAAATCTGATCTTGTTAGAAATTTTCTTCCAGAGGTTTTAAGATAATAAAAACATGATTAAATGCTACTGTATGAATGATAGATAATGTTAATTTTTACTTTAAAAAGAAAACAGGGAAAGAAAAATGAATCATAGACTAGGTACAAAAGGGAGATAGAAATATTAAAATATATACCTAAACTGTAGGTTTTGCTTAAAAAAAAAAAAAAAGAATATTGAGCAAAAAATAAGAGATGGAAAAAAAACTTTAGTTCAGTTTTTTTTTTAAAGAACCAAAATTCCATGCAGATGGTTAATATGAGATAATCATAATGACTAAAAATAGAATAATAGCACAAAACAGGAGAAGAGGGAAAATGAGTGCAAAGGTGCACTTCCACGCTGGGCAGTGCTCTCAGCTATTTCCAATATCACATGAAGAACCATGCAGAAGGAACCACAGAAATGTCCACTCTACCTTGGAATGTTTATCCATTGCCTTCCACTCAATTCTCCCTAATCCTCACTCAATGACTGACCCAAGATATAGATTTCCTGATATTTCCAAGTCCACATTTGCACCAAAATAGCCAAGGAGTCCTCTGAGGAGCAAGATGCAGTGAGTCAGGCCACACACCTACTCAGACAGTTGCCACAGCAATGGCTGAAACAGAAAAGAGAAGAGGATGACAGAGCAGCATGAAAGGTAGAGGACATGGCAAGTTACACCTAGACAAAGAACACTCTACAAAGGATCAGCCAGACCTGGCACACGAGACTAATAATGCTCTATGTCTAGTGTTCAAAGAAGAGCTAGGAGACCCATGTAGTTTCAACAAGTAACAGAGCTTTGGCAATCAGAATGGGCCAGGGCAGATGACAAAGGGCTTTGTAGGCTGTTGTAGAACTTTGCAAAATATAGTTCTCTGAGCCTTTGTGTACCTAGGAGAAGAGACATACTTGACTTATGTTTGTTCTGGCATCAATAAGAAGATCTGAACAGTTAAAGGTCAGAAAAGCTTCTGCACTCTTTCTCCTGATATTTCAATAATTCAGAGATGGAAAATATGTGGTCTTGAATATGGCAAGAAATAAATGAATTTTGGATATACAAAGTACGATTGAAAACTGCAGTTTTTAGGTTATTTATGATTATGGTATATATTGAATACGTTCATGGTGGAAATTTTTTACAGAGGTATTGCATCTTGATCCTTTCAACTTCCCTAGCCCCACCCCTCTTTCTTTCTCCCTCCATCTGAAGGTTCCCTTTCCATTACAACTCTGTCTCCCTGTTTCTTAAATCTTATTTTGCTCCTTAAATTATTGCATTATTGATGACAGGAAGACACACTGCCACTAATCACTTTCAGAATACTACCCCTTTCTTCAGACCCACTCATCCCATTGTTTTTGCCACTTTCTGAAGCATGCATGGCAGTCTGCTTTCTTGAATGTCTTTAGATGTGCTATTGTAGCTGCCTAGAGGTCCTGAATCATTTCTAAACATTTACCTTTCATGGTCAACAAGACTTTGTGAAAGAGCCAACAGCCACAAGGTACAAAATTGTCAGTAACTTAGGGCATAGGAGAACCCGTACTATAATATCATGTAACTCAATTGTGCCCCTAATTTTCTGATCAAGGAGATTATGGAGTCACAGAGGAATGGGATCGATGATATACAGTGTGTCTAAGGAGAGTCACATGGAGAGAAAACTTTCTCTCAGGTTTTCACAGAAAGCAAATTGGTCAAGCAATGGCCGTGACTCATCCACATGGCTGACACTGACAATGGATCCACAGAGTGAGGTACGGGGTTACAGGATAAACCCTGAGGGGACTTGACTGACCTCATCAGATACAAAAGTTACATTTCTTTTTTTTTTTTTTTTTTTTTTTTTTGTCTTTTTGAGACAGGGTCTCACTGTGCAGTTCAGGCTGGCCTTAAGCTCACTTTGTAGCTCAGGCTGGTCTCAAACTCACAACAATCCTCCTGCCTCAGCCTCTCTAGTGCTGGGATTACAGGCCTGCGCCACCACGCCCGGCTACATTTCTTGTTATATAGGTCTTGTTTATCTTGGTCTTAACCATCCAGCAGAAATGTATAAAAATGATGAATATAAAGTAAATCCATAATATGCTTAGCTGTAATGGCTCTAGTCAACAACTTCTGTGGATAATCCACTACTATTGTGGACTTCTAGACTGTGTTAAACTGTTTCACTGAATTCAAGCACCTCTAATAATTGAATGCCAATAGAATACCCATCTCTGACAGGACTAAACAAAAAAAGGGATACAAAGGCAAGACCATTCTGTATTTGTATATACAGAACAGTTAGGATAAATATTCAGCTACTTTCATCTAATTCTGTGAGAAGAAAGATTTGCACTAATAGTTTTTGGACAGGATATCCTGTCTGCTTCTTGTACTATGGATAATCACTAGGAAGATAACAATGTAAAAGGTATTAATTATTGAAACTGTACTATAAATCATCTTTTAAAAAGGGTATACACCTACATTCTCTTAATTCAATGAATAGATGAATCTGCTCTAATAGTGTTTATAAATAGAATATCATATCTGTACCTTGTACAACAAATAACCACTAAGAAAACAAAATGCAATGTATTAATTATTGAATCTGTTCTACTAATTTGATTTGAAACTGTCTCATTGCTATTTGTTCTTCAATATAATTGAGGGGGAAAAAATGTCAGTAAATAAAGCATGTGAGGATACACCATAATGTTGTATGAAACTGATTCCCATTGAATGGCACTCAGCAACAGCATTCACCATACATTGGATCACACTTTTCAAGGACACTCATGAATAAAGACTTCCACAACTACTTCAGAGCGTGGTAACTATGGTGAAATTAGCATTTGAAATGAGAAGTACTTTCAGGGTGATTAGTGGCAGTGTGTGTTATACTGTAAATTTTTTATCTGAACATTGCTAAATATTTTAACTACATTTCACACATGAAAAAATGCATTGTTTTTTTTCACAAATTAAATACAGCTTATGACTGAAAAGTGAGTCTAAGATATCAAGATTCTTAAGCCAAGCAACCAGAAGGAAGAAATTGCTCTCAAATGAAACGATAAAATTTTTAACAGGAAAATTCAGATTTTCAACTTAGACAGTTTGAGGTCTTGTTGCAAATCAAAGTGAACATGTGATATTTTGATGTAAATCTTTGTTGCTGATATAAACTTAAGGTCATTGGGACATAGTGTTTAAAGTCATGAATACAACTGACATTGAAAAGATAGTTTGCCTGAAGATAAGAGGAAGGCAGAAATCAATCACCACACTTAGAATTGGGATATTGGTGGACTTAAGGCACATTGAGAAGTCAAAAAGAAAAACATGTGGAGATCAACTCTTAAGATAGAAAATATCTGGGATGATGTTCCATCATATAAATTACTCAAAATAGTATATCAGGAATAGTGAATTGTTACTGCATAATCAAGCCCTCATGAATCACCTAGTTTGGATTTGTGTTTAAAAATGCAGATGTCTGAATAGTCTCATGAGGCAATTTTGGTATAATAACAGAAAACCCCTGATTTACTCCACTTAGATTAGAAAAAAGGAGAGTTCAAGTCTAACAAAGACCATACCTTTGAGGAATCTTACTACAAAAGACAGCAAACGGCCACGGCACTAACTGCAACAGGAAGTGGAATCAAGAACAGTTCTGTTCCCTCGATTCTAATATAGGAAATTTATAGCATGTTTCCAAGCTAGAGGGAATGAAGAAAAATCAGGGCATATGTTTTAAAAATATCCTTGAACATTGCCATATTTCTGGTTTTTATCATGGATTTTCTTACTGTATCTCAAAATCTCAAATATAAATGTTCAAATCTTAGCTTCCTCTAAGGTCCAGACTAGTACATTCAACTGCCTCTACCTATCAGACTCAAATATACCTCAAACCTATCATGCTGATGAGAAGTTTTGACTTCTTCAAGTGCTTCTTGTATGTCAGAAGAGAGGATCTTGTCCTATGAGTTGCTCAACCTGGAATCATTTTGGTTTTTCTCTTCTTGTGCCATATTCAGTTCATAAACCTCTACCAGGTGAGTTTTTGCCACTTTCTGTTTCTATTCTATTGATGTTTTCACAGCCTTAGTGATATGTATATAACATTGACTCTTAGCCTTTTAGCAAGCAGTCTCTGACAACAGGTATACTTGTTTCTCATAGATATCTTTAATGCCAAGACACTGCCTGCTTTATAACAGACACTTGGTAAATAACTATAGAATCATCTCACATACCTGGTGCAATACTGCCCCCTTGAATGTATTTTTCATAATCTAAGTGTCTTTCATTTTTTGTCTTGAGTTTCCACATTCCCTTGAATAGTCAAGTACTTTCAACATCCTTTGACCTGCCTACCAATCCTTATAAAAATAAAACAGTATCTCACCTAATCTCTCCTTCTAAAATCAAGGTGCCTAACAGTTCAAAAATTTTATTTCTTTTAAAGCTCTTTGGAAATCTATCCCAGTCAGAATGAAAAACTCAATAGGAGAGGGAATGGAGCCAATTGTTCTCACATGATATCCAGAATACAATTCTTCATGGATGGTTTGTCCAGCATATACTACTTCAGTAATTAAATTGTCTACATTGGGCATCTATAGACTATCTCCTATGTCATTGTCTTTCCTAAAAGTGCTTAACAAGGGCATCTACAAACAGAAAATATAAGAAATTCATACTCTGCACCAACAGAATATGAGACTAATGGATTTAAATGATGAAAACTCAGTAATAGGAACACACTCACCTGGAGCCCTCAAGAAGGTAGCCGGTGATCAAAGACCCTCAAGGAAATACTGTTCTACTTAGTAATCCCTGCCATCTTTCCATTTTAGGCCTCATTTTCTTCCTGTAGATAATGCAAGAGCCTCCTAGATGGCAGGGGGCTACTAGGAGGGGTAAAGCAGCAGTAATATGCTGGAAGTACAGGACCCAAAGTGGAACAGCCAGCTGAGACTTCCTGGACATGGCCCACAGTCCCCAGCACAGAAAGAGGACAGAGTCCTCTGAGGTGGAATGAATGTTGAGAATTACACAGAAGCACTTGAGAGATTAATGAGACCTGTTCTCCCTTTCTTAAAGTCAAAATACAGGCAATAAAGGGGGAGGTGAAAGAGGAAGGAAGTGATGTCTAAGATCCATCTGAACTGGCTAAAGGAAGTTATGGGAATTGTCTGCTTTCCTGTTCCCCTAGTTCCAAGTCTGTCCACCAGCCTCTGTCTGAAGCATGACTCAGGGTCCTGTCCATGGCTTCATGAACTTCCAGTGGAGAGTTCCCCCTTCCATTCAGGAGCTGCAGAGGAAAGACTAGAAAGGGAGCAGCTGGTTTTATCCTCACAAATCTCTAACTTTCTCCCAAAAGGATATGGAAGCAGAAACTCCTGACCTGTACAAAAGTCCTCTGGGATTCATGCAAGGCTAGGGCCTCTCTTCTGTAGAGTTGCTACAGGGTATCTCACTGATCCAGGACTTACTCCTCAGGGATCTCTTAAAGCCATTGACCCCTCCCCATTCAGTGCCAATAACTCCTGCCTCCCTGGATCAGGGCCTTATTTGCTAGAGGCTGTGAGTAGGGGTGAGGGAGCTTGTCTTTGCTGTTCATCTCACCTTTATTGCCTCACTCTCAGTATGCCCTAAGAAATAATGCCTCACCCACTGCTGTCTAATTGCTGTCTGTGACTTTGAAGGTTAGGGATTCCAGCCGAACTGAGCCCAAATCATCCATTAGATGTTTTAGTTTGTATTTATAAAACTC
>PVKA01005781.1:35462-59160 GCA_004027165.1 Ctenomys sociabilis
TTTTTTTTTTTTTTTTTTTTTTTTTTTTTTTTTTTTTTTTTTTTTTTTTTTTTTGTCTTTTTGAGACAGGGTCTCACTGTGCAGTTCAGGCTGGCCTTAAGCTCACTTTGTAGCTCAGGCTGGTCTCGAACTCACAACAATCCTCCTGCCTCAGCCTCCCAAGTGCTGGGATTAAAGGCATGCGCCACCACGCCCGGCTGATTAGCTTCCTATTTCCAAGGCAGAGATGATGTTCACAATTTTTCCTGACTCAAGGGTGATTGGAAGGATTGAAGTGTAGGAAAGAGAAGCCACTGCATCACAACTTGTTTGTAATTACTCTACACATTAAAGACTGGTCTTTATATCTACACAAGACTTTAATATTTCCCATTTTGTGAACTAAGGAAGAAGCTATTAGTGGCCAGGATTCCCGATGGACTTTGCCTGCCCTAATTTCACATGATGGAAAGCAAACTCAGGTCCTCTTATTCCCTTCCAATAGAGCTATCCTTGGTTTAATTTCATTTTCCCTGTTGCTCCTTCCCCAAAAGTCTGATCTGCTCAGATGCTGAGTTAAAGTACAATTCCTAGTATCTATTGTGCCACTCAGATTCCTTTTTCTCATTCAGGTTCTCACACACTAATGGAATAAACTTATTTAAGAGAAAGAGTTGCTGAGTTGAGGAGTAAGTTCAGGTGAGAGAGTGGGAGAAAGAGATATATCTGTGTACATAAGCAGAATGTTTGGACAACTGTGCTGTGGATTTCTGCTGCTCTCTGGAAAGGAGCACCTCATGCTTGATTTTGTCTTCTTTTTTCAACTGTTTGTACTTTTTCTCTTCTTAATTTCTTACAAATTTCTTTCATCTTCTAACTTTGCATACATGTATCTGGAAATATGAATAAATGGTTGAAAGACAACACTATGTATTATAAAAAATACTGTGAAATTCCTATGACTTTGTTATGTGAAATTTTGCATTACCTGTAATTTTTTTCATTTTAATAATATTTTGTACTCCTTAAAAAATAACAATTAAAAAATAATAGCAATAAAGTACAGTTTTACACAGCAAAGTTCTAAATGGACCATGTACGGTCAGCCCAAGGGAATGTGAAAAAATTACCTCACCAAAGTCATGAGAGGCAAAAATAGTGCAGGGGCACTATTTCTGAAGACAGAAAAGTCAACCTTGGATTGTGGGGAGTAGAAGACTAAACACAGCTTGTCCTGTTTTCGGGGATCTGCACAGGGGGGACCGGGGAACAAAGGTTTAATCAAGTAAATATAACTTTGAGTCAGAACATTTAGAGGAAAAAAATAGAAAAAGGAGGCAGGGTTTTAGGAGCAAAGTGCTTTATGTTGCCTGTCCATTTGTTTCTGAGGAGATGAGCCTGATATCATTGAGACAGGAAACAACACCCAGGGGGGAGCATGCCCATGGGTCTGGTGACTGGACTAGAAAAACTGCTGGGTCTCAGGACACTTCGGCTCTGTGGAAGTCAGCTGAAGTCAATATTCATTTCTACTTACCCACCTATTTATTGTTTCTGGTGTTCCTTATTCCCCACAACTTTTTCACATTTTTATTGAACCATTTCCTTCTTCCTGAAGAATTACTCCTAATTTTATTTTTATGGCAGGCCCAATACTGACACATCCCAGTAATATTTGTCAGTAAGGATTCATCGTCTTCATTCATGAGAAATAATCTTCACTAAGCAGAGAATTTTATTTCACTCAAATATTCCCCTTGTTTATGTCAAAGTCAGCTGTGGCTCTTAAATATGTCTCCTTGTGTAATGTGCCCTACACCCCATCTAGACTACTGATAAAACTTTGTTTTGCACTTCTAAATGTATCTCTCAATATAGTTTATAGAGTCTGGGGTTAACTGAAGATCTTGAGCTTTTAGGTGCCTTTTAGACCACAATAGGGAAGCTCTGTAGTGGTTTCTTTCAGAAAAGAAATATGGTAAAGAAATGACATAATTTTACAAATTGTAAAGCTTTCTTTGGATTTTATATAGATAGTGTCACAACAAGGTGGCAGTGAAATGAGGATAAAAAAAATAAAAATTAAGAAAGGGGGATAAAAAATTTAAAAAATAAGAGGGATGACTTAACAGTCTAGTGCATTAATCCAGAGAAGGGAGGATGGGGACTCTGATGCATGGTGGCAGTAGATAATGTAGTAAGACTACCAAATTTTGTATATATTTCAAAAATTTGTTAATAGATGGAGATTGCTAAAAGAGGAGATGTAGGGTGTGTTACAAAAGGGATTCCAACATTATTACCAAGATAAGCAACTTATATTCTTATTGTAAGTTCAGCAGATGTCCAAGGAGAGTAATATGAAATCTAATGAAAAGTCAGTCTCTGACTTGTTCAAAATGCTTAATAAGAAAGATTGGATTGGCTATGAGGATGGAGAGGTAGCAAGGAGTCAAGGAAGGCAAACTGGCTTTTCAAAGAAATAAGTTTCTAACAGACATGGATATTTCACTTGGAATCTGCACCCTTGGAATGTTGCAAATTTCCCAACTCTGGCAGAATTTAATCAGAAACTAAAAACCATCGTGACTCAGGACTCCTACACTGCTTGTACTGTTGGAGCTCAGTCATGTCTTGAGTGCATGGACCCCCAAATTTCCAAAGGTTTCAGATACTCTCAGGATTCTCATAAGAAGATAAACTGGAGGACATTTTTGTGTTTTTATTTGAATTCACCAAGAGGACAATGGGTCACAATTCATCAACTTACTGAAGAGAAAGTATAAGAACGTTATGTGAAGAATCAGCAAAGCCACTAGTTTGAATGAAGAGGGCACCAGAAGTCCCAGACCTGTGAGACCTGAACCAACTGCAGTCTCTGAAAATTGGTATTAAAATTCCATTAAGTTAGGGAAAAAGTAATATGAAGATTCTGCTACCCTCCCACTTCCTACTGAACCATGCTTGCAACAGCAGCATGCCACCATCCCACTCTTCAGCTATCCTTCACCCTTATTTGTCATCCTTTCTCAGGAATAGTCCTAGGAAGCAATCACGAATCTGCTTAGTCTTGACACCATAGATAATGGGATTGACCATGGGTGGGAAAAGCAGGTAGAAATTGGCAAGAAGAATGTGGACATGGGGAGCAGCCTGACGGGCCACACGGTGCATGACTGAGGAGATGACCACAGGTGTGTAGAAGGCTAAGATTGCCCCTATGTGAGACACACAGGTGCCAAATGCCTTGTAGCGGGCTTCCTGAGAGGCTAGCTGGAGAACTGCCCGAAGGATGAAAACGTAAGACAAGATAACAAACAGCAGGTCCAATACCACAATAAACATGGCCACAGCAATGCCATAGATATTGTTGAAGCGGGTGTCCCCACACACCAGCCTCACCACAGCCATGTGCTCACAGTAGCAGTGGGCGATCTCTCGGCCTCGGCAATAGCGGAAACGTCGCAGCAGAAAAGGGAGTGGAGTCATCAGTGTCACAGCCCGGGTCACAGCAGCCACGCCAATCTTGGTGATAAGGGGCTTGGTCAGGATTGTGGTGTAATGTAGTGGTTTGCAGATGGCCACATAGCGGTCAAAGGCCATAGCCAGGAGCATTGCCGACTCCATGATGGCAAATGAGTGGAGAAAGAACATCTGTACCAGACAGCCATAGAAGTTGATGGCTTTGTCTCTGAACCAGAATATGGCAAGCATTTTGGGCAGTGTTGATGAGGAGAGGACTAAATCAATAGCTGCCAACATGGCCAAAAAGAGGTACATGGGTTCATGGAGGGCTGCATCAGCCCGAATGATTAAAAGGAGGGTGCTGTTGCCAAGCAGGGCCAGTGTATAGGCTGAGCAGAAAGGGATAGAGATCCAAATATGCAGGTGCTCCAGGCCTGGGATTCCCAGCAGCAGGAAGACCGCTGGGTGGGCTGACGTCATATTATAGGCTGACATGGCCACTGGCAGTTGCTTCTGCATCTGCATCCACAGAGCCTTATAGTTCCAGTTCTCAAGTTCAGATCCTGATCAGTATGTAGGCTTCATTGTCACTTTTGGACCTTAAAAGAAATCAGAAAACAGTCATCATTTTGCACGACCCTTGACTTCAAGGTGTTTATACAAATCATAGTTTGATCAGGATATTATGGACCAGTGGAACTAGAATCAAAACTCAGCCTTGGTGAGTAATCAAGTAGAGAAAGCTTTTCTGCAGTGTATGTGACCCAAAGCATATTAAAAAGCATTCATTGTCTTTTGCTGTCTCACTATTGCCTCCCAGCTGAGACTCTTCTCCTAATTACCAAAAGTGAAAAAAAATAAAAAATTATTTTTGCAATGTTAAACTTGGCTGTCTCAAAAATAAATAAGGCTTGCTCTTTCAAAATCACTTCTCTTCAAGTTCTATAGATCTTTTTCTCTAGAGGGGCTTTCCTACACCCCTGTTTCATTCTCAGAAATCTCTCCAATGAATCCACAACTCCGGCAGGTAAAGCCACTAGAAGCTCTTGTGCTCTCCCTCACCTCACTTTAGTCAAACTTCTCTACACACTCTCCCTACATCCATTTCCCTGATGGCTTTCACGACAATCAGAAGAGATGCATGGTCCCCACCTTCTGTAACTGACCTCTGACTTTGATATTATTGGGGTTTTTTTCTGGGATTCTCTCTCTTTTTTAATCTCTTTTTTCCCCTTTATTATCATTTCCTTTGAAAACATTTAAACATTTTTTCAAAAAATTTTGATGTGCATTCATCTCATCTTTCCCAGTTCCAGCATAAAAGTTTTCCTTTGAAGATTTTAAAATAATCTTACAAAACACTTGGTATAAAACTGAAACATAGCAAATGTGGGTATAATTTTTAATTAAAATTAAAGCTTACTGACAATCATGTGGCTAGAAAACTGTCAAAGAGAAATTTGAGTTTTGAGAATCTTTGTTTCCTTTCTTCAAAGTTAGTAGCTTCAGTCACTATACTCTTCTGTCTCTACTCTGCCCAGCAGCATTCAAATCCAGGATATTCAAGATACAGGAATGTAATGCACACTCAGTGCTATGGTACAGGGGGAAATTTTAGAATCTAAGGATTTGAACTTAAGTAGCAATTACTATCAGGCTATGGAAATGAACACTAATGATAGAAACCTTTAAAGTTTTCTCACTTAGCTTACCTCCCATGACCATTTTCCTGAGTTTTGTGTGGAGAAAAGATAAAATCATACCCTATAATGTACTATCCTTGTACATTATATTGTGGTTTTAAAGTGCTATTATTGTACAACCTTCCTTTTTAAAAATGCTTATTTTGAACAACATCAGCATTTCCGGCATTCCTTGGATTTGTGTCTCCCTCAACTATGTTCTCCTTCACAGCAAAACCTGCTCAAAACTTGGCCTCTGACCTGGGTGGTATATGCCTGCAGTCCCAGCTACTCAGGAGGCTCAAGCAGAATGGTGGCAAGCCTAGGACCAGGCTGGAAATTTAGCAAGCCCCTGTGTCAAAATTTAAAAATAAGAGATGGAAGGACTGAGGACGTAGCTCAGTTGCACAGCATTAGGCTTGCATCCTGTGCAGGCCCTGGGCTCATCCTTCAGTACCTAAAAAATGACTGCATCACTGTCAGGTAGGATTTAAGGTTCTGCGCTGCCACTTCCCAGTGAGGTAATATAGATGATGCTAACATACTGTACACTTCAGAAGAGCCAAAGAGGAGGATTTTTGACTGTTTTCTCTTAAATGACAGTGTTTGAGAATATAGATGTGCTCACTCCGATTTGAGCATTATACAGTGTATATGAGTACTAAAACATCACATAGTACCTCATAAATATGTACAATTTTGGTTTTGTGTATCAGTTAAAGTTTTTTTTTTTTAAATTGACTCTTATTTTTTCTGTTGTTCAGTCTTCAGTCCCTTCTCATCTACCATCCACCTCTACTGCTCCCCCAACAGTAATACCTTGTCATTGCTTCTTCTACCCTCCCTGTCCTCTCCTTTCATGGGATTTTCTCTTATCCTCTTACTCTCACATTGTGCTCCACATTCTCCTTCATGTTTCAGTTTTTTCTGTCTGTGTACAGAAAACTCTCCAGTGTGTGCCTTCAACTTAGTTATAACCTAGCGTGTCCTGCCTCCTATTCCACATCCCATCTTATTTGAAATGTCTCATAGACACCTCAAAAAAAAAA
Source organism: Ctenomys sociabilis (assembly GCA_004027165.1). Taxonomy (NCBI): domain Eukaryota; kingdom Metazoa; phylum Chordata; class Mammalia; order Rodentia; family Ctenomyidae; genus Ctenomys; species Ctenomys sociabilis. The sequence continues at coordinate 41,638 of PVKA01005781.1, forward strand.
AAAAAAAAAAAAAAAAACAGAGCTCCAAGTCTTATTTCTCTTGGCAAACTCTTCTCCATGCACTGCCCACCTCAGTGCATATCACTGCCATTGAAGACCCGGACATAATCCTCATTCAGTCCCATGCCTCCTGGTTATCCAATTCAGTAACAAATGTGACCAAACTATAACACATATTTCCTCTGTCAGAAGTTTATGGCCCTGTTTGGTTTGAGTCAGGGACTACTGTGGAGCCTAGACTCGCCTTGACCTCAGTTGCCCAAGTACTGGGATTTGTGCTCACATTTAACTGTCGTCTGTCATCTGGACAACAAAACTCTCCTAACTAGTCTCCGTGGCATGCAAATATTAGGTCCTCTGGAATAACCTATTCTCTGTATTACAGCTAAAAGTACCATTTAAAGTGCAAATTATACCACATTAGGTTTTGACTGAAACCTTCATGGATTCTCATTGTACTTAGGGTAGAACCTACATCCCAGCCCATCCTTCAACCCTATGTCCTTGCACATCTCCGTTCATTGTACCCCAGCCACAAAGCCTCCTGCCAGATGCCAGAGCTCATGAAGCTCTTCTCTAGTCTGACAATGACCCTCAACCATGGCTCTGAAGTGTCTCTCACACTGCCTTCTCCTTTCTATCCCTTCTATGTCTTCCCTAATCCTTATCTATCTCTTGTATGTGTCAGTACAAAGACTTCCACAATTCTAGCCACATTCAATAGGTCTATACAATGTGCCACACCATGCATTTCCCTGCTGAAAACTACCAGAAATGGAAGGGGACTGCATTATTCCAAGAAAGAAACACTACACATGTTTTAAAATGTCTTGGCTAAGTATGCTCACCTCACTCCTTCTATTTCTCTAAGTGTTCACTCTAATTTCAACCAGACTGGCTGATCTGCCATTTCCTGAAGGAGTCATCTTGTAGATGACATTGTTTGAATGCTTTCTGGCCCTTCTCATATGTGCCCAAGATCCTGCCTATTTCTTGGCGTTAGCTCTCTTAGGCTCATGCAGGCAAAGATTCTCAATCATTTCAATGAGGAATTGCTAATACTCAAATCCAAAAACACAGGAGAATGACAGTGTTTCCTTTTGTGTGTCTATGCACTCACTGGGATGTGACTGTATTAAGAATAAGAGCTCAAATGAACATGATTAGTCCTGCTTGCTTTTTTAAATAAATGCATTAATTACTCCCTTCATTTGGAAATTGACCCCCCTTTCCATTGTATAATGTAACACTATCTGGTTAAAACAGGTTTTTTTTACAGATAGAGATCCTACAAAATCTTTTATTCTTATGATTAGGTCACTATAAAAGCCATCTTCCTAGTGGATACTTCACATCCAAAGGCAATGTACAAGGGCCAGGGAGATGGCTCAGTTGAATAAACGCCTGCCTGGCAAGCATAAGATCCTGAGTTCAATCCCTGGTACTGAAAAAATAATAACAATTAATAAATAAAGGTATATCTGTGCATATTTCCCAGTACTTAGCTTTGGGATAGGCAGCTCGGAAGCCCCATGATGACAGGGTGGTACTTCCTGTGTTTATTGCCACTGCATTTATGACACTAGAATGAGTGACATTGTTTGGTCCTGAGAGACAGAGAGCTACATCCTGCTTTGTCCTTCTATGGCATAGTCCGTGGCCAAGCCTATTTCCTTCAAACATTAAAGAAACTCAGCCTTTAAGTTTTCTGCCTAGATAGTTACTATTTTCAGTCTTATTTCTGCCAATATTCTGATTGTTCCAATTTTTCTCCGGTGTCCCTCATGTACATGCTCTGGCTCCTTTCCCTTGACCTGTGCCCCCACCCCGATGACCCTATTCCAGCCTCCAGGGAACCAGATGACCCCAGCATGCTGCTCCTTACTGGCCTGTGTGCCTCCGTTGCATTAGTGTTCACCACCTTGCTTTGTCCTTTGTATTCCTGGTCCTTCTCTGCTGCTGCAATCCCTGAAGCTCTCACCCTTCAGTGTAAGACTTGATTCATTTTCTGTAGGCCACAAGCAAAACCAGCATAGTTCTGCTCTCTCTAGAAGAGACTAGAAATGATGGGGTAAGAAAGGGCAACTGTGGTTATATCTTCACCTGGCTACCTTTTCCCAAAAGAAAAACAGCAGGCCTATCTCTGAGGAACATCCAAAGGAGGCCCCAGGATTGGCCTGTTCTCTCCTCTCAGGGTAACTCCAAGGACTTTCTTGGCCCCAGTCAGTCTTTGGGGATTTATGCCTCTGGCTTTCTACAGACCCTACTCCCTCCACATTTTGTGGGGGCTGAGATTTGCTCCCTAGAGGTAGCACGATGCCTCTCTATCCTTGCCTGCCTTTCCTGAAGTACTGCAAACTCCTTTGAGATACACAAATAGCTGCCTGTCTGTGTGGTTGCTGATTATGAACTGAAAGTGTTGCTGATTGGAATCCATGGAAAGCATAATGAAGTCAAGATTACCCGTATTTTATTTTTTTGATTGGGAATTTATATTTTTTGTTTTGTTTTCTACTGAGCTGTAGATTAAGGTTGTGGTAACAGATATAGATTTGGTTCTCAGGCTATGACCTTGATGAAGTTCTTAAATACTATTCTTTGGCTGTTTCCTTGTTGTGAGAACAGTATCTCAGCCCTTCCCAAATCACAGGATTTGAAGGAAGGTTCAATGAAATAATTGTGGAGTAATCACTAATGTCATTAATACACAATAATCATTTACCTTTACTACACAATAATCATTAACATCATATACTGAAGCATTATTAACTCCTATTGTGACTGGTAGACTTTATTACTCTGTCCAGACAGGAAGAGTTGGCTTTTCAAGAAATCTCCGTGTCCTTTGACGTGATAATAATTGTACATGTCAATCCCAATAGATCCTGTGGAAATTTAAATTTGATATTTTTAATTCTTCTTGCATCCACTCCTTTCCTACACTGGGTCCCCCATTAGATGCCCTAACTGTTGTTCTCTGAAGGCTAAGGACTCATATCAGTAGTCTCCAGAATACACTGGGCGAGGGCAGGGATTCTGCACAGGGCTTTCATTGTTAATGTCTGATCTAGGCTTGGTAGGCATATATTATGTTAAGGTGGTCAATCTGGCTTGAAGTCATTAATTATGAAGCAATTAATCATTAGGTTCATATTGAAATCAGTCAATATGGAAAATGCTCAACCAGAATTAGGCATTGTGGTCATTGTATTAATTTTTTTAAGGAACTGCCATGTATTCCCATCAGCAAAATACAGGATTCCAGGGCCAGCCAGATAGCTCAGCTGACTAAAGCACCTGCTTAGGCAGAATGCAATGGCCGGAATTTGACCCCTAGCATACCAGTCCCACCTCTGGGGAGCACTGAGACAGTGATTGAGATTGGGAGTGGTGGCGCATGCCTGTAATCCCAGTTCTTGGGAGGCTAAAAACAGGAGAATCACTATGACTTGGATCTATGCAGTAAGACCCTGGAGACCTTGTACTAAATATATGAAAAAAAAAAAATAGGATTCTAATTTTTCCACTTCCTCATTAACATTTATTTTCTGGGCTTCCTCAGTGGAAACCTTGTCTGTGTGTTACAACCTGCATTTCCTTAGAGTTAGTGATACTGAGCATCTTTTCATGCAGTTATTGCTCATTTGTACTATTTGAATAAATAACTATATATTCAAATACTTGGTCTACTTTTAAATTGGAGTGTTTGGGATTTTTGTTGAGTTGTAGGATTTCTCGATATAGTCTGGATAGTAGCCCCTCTATGGATGTATGACTTCTAAATAATTTTTCACATTTTTTGTAGATTACATGTTCTGTTGATTGCTCTCTTAATGGTGTTATTTGAACACGCACCTTTCATTTTGAAGTCAAAGTATTTTAATTTTGTTGTCTTATTTTTTGTTTCAGGTTATAAGAAATCTGAGTATAATTAAAAGTTTACAGAAGGATTACATGGGTCATATGCAAATAACACATCATTTTAAACAAGGGACATGAACATCTATTAATCTGGGTATTTGAGAGAATGGGGATACAGGAATAAATCTCCCATGGATACCAAGGAATAACTGTATACCTTCCTTACCTGAATCTGTTCTTGAGCACCTCGTATATATTTCCAAACTTATCCATTTGAAATGGAACACTAACTCCTCTATTCCTCATACCTTGTCAAATTCTCTTTCATTGCTTTGGGAAGCTTCTCTTGAAGCTCATCACAATCTCATAATCCTACGTTCAATACAGTCCCAGGGAATCCTACCTACTACACCTTCAAAGCATAGTATAGCATAATCACCACATATGTATAATCACATCTCATTGCCTCCAACTGCTGCCACTCAGGTCCAATTCATGCCTTGGCTTTAACACTAACCTTAGAAGACGCATCCCTTCTCTCACCCTTACTCCCAGCTACATAGAACTCAAAGTAGATCTTCTAAAGTTAATGTCATGATGTGACCAAATCATGTTCCAAACCTTCCAGTAGCTTTCCATCACAATTCAAATAAATCCAGTCTTCACTATGGCTTTCAACATTTTCTGCCAGCTAAATTTTGGCTACATCTTTAAAGTCACCTCCTGTCATCTCCGCTGTCACTCCACTTTAGCAAGCAGCCAGAAGCTGGTCCTCCAAATTTTTCAAATGTTCCAGATGTCAAGTCCTTCATTCCAGCTGTCCCTCCCTCCCAGAACACTGTGCCCACATAGCTGCTGCCTTCCTTGTTCACACACTTATTCAAGATCCCTATTCAAGTGCTGTCACCTCACCATGGCATGACTACTCAGTTTACAATTGTACTTTCAGTCATTTTCTCTTATGGTTGTTTTATTCCACAACTCTTCTATTTTTAATTTTTAATTAAATACAATTACATACATTTATGCAATATATAACATGATGGCCTGAAATGTGTATATTTTGTGGAATGACTAAATCAAGTTACTTAACATATGCACTGCCTCACATATGTCTCATTTTCTGATGATAAAAACTCTTAAGATCTCCTCTTGGCAGTTTTGAATACCATACATTGTTAACTGGAGTCTCTGTGATCTAAATAGATTGCTTGAATATTTTTCTTTTCTCACTCTCTCTCCCTTTTTTTTTTTTTTTTTTTTTTTGCTTTTAAAACAGGGGCTCACTAAATCATCAAGACTCAAATCGCACTCACTACATAGCTCATGCTGGACTCATACTCATAGCAATCCTCCTGCCTCAGCCTTGTAAGTGCTGACATGACATCGTGTGCCACCATAATGAGCCCAATATTCTTTTTCCTTTTTAGGGGTACAAAATTTATTGGAGAAAAGGAATTCAGATGCAGGTAGGAGTCATTTCTGAGAGACAGGAGGGGAGCACATGTGTTGCCCTTCTACCATTTCTTATTACTGAAATTCTGAATCTTTTGACCCACATATCCCCAGCTCCCACCCTCCTATACAACATTTCCAGATTCTATCTAAAAGTAGGAGATGTAGTATTTGTCTGGCTTCCTTTGATCTTTATTTTTTTGGATCATGTTTGCAAAATAGGAGGATATCCACCATGGAGAGTCAATACAGGTACATAATGCATCTTCACTTTTTCATCCTCTCCTCCTTCCCTCCTCCACCTCTTGGCCCCCTTATTTTTTGCAAAAGCTCCATCTTCCTTTCCCCCACTGTTTATTTTCTATTTTTCTTTTTATTTATATTTTGGGGTTTTCATATAAGAGATACTATGCTGTGTTTCTGTGTGTCTGACTCATTTCACTTACCATTATGGCCTCAAGGTGCATCCATTTCCTTACCAATGATGCTGTGTATAAATATCACATTTTCTTTGTCCATATCTATTGAGGGACACATATAGACCTGGCTTATTTCACTTAATGGAATCTCCCCCGGGTTCATCTATGTTGTGACAAGTGGTGAGGCTTTGTTTTTATGGATAAGTAGTATTTGCTTTTGTAAATAGTCTACATTTTCCCATCCACTGAGCCACTAATGTGTGCCTTAGTTGATTCCATATTTTTCCTATTGTGAATGATGCTGTCATGAACATGTGAGTACAAGTTCTTCTTCAGGACACTAACTTCATCTCTTCTGATTGCTGGAGCATGTGGTAGGCCTATTTTTATTCTGTAGAATAAATACCACTGAACAATTAAAATCTCCTCAATGGTATCTCAGGCTAACATTTGTCATCCATGATTGTCCCCAACACCCACGGAAAGAATAGCTATCTGAGGCTTCTCTCTGAGAACTACAGATCTGGCAGATACTTTAAATCATTTACTTCCCCACAATAGAGTCTGGTACACCTCTGGAAGAACTAAACGGAGAATTACCAAACCCCAGGAGCCTCAAAATGTTTTATTCTTGAAGTATCAGCCCACTATGAGTTACCCAGGGAAGCCTCATGCACATACAATAAGTCAACACCTTGCCTACTCTCTCTCTCTAATAATATCATCCCTATCCGATCTTCCTTTCCACAGCAGCATATATTTTTTCCACAATTTTATTGAAAAACAAATAGCAATGAGAGAGTTTCAAATCAATTTAGTAAAACATATTCAATAATTAATACATTGCATATTGTTTTCTTAGTGGTTATTTGTTGTACAAGGTACAGACATGATATTCTATTTACAAACACTATAGAGCAGATCCCTCTTAATTCATTGAATTAAGAGAATGCAGCTGTTTACCTTTTTTTAAAGCTTATAGTATAGTTTCAATTAATGCTTTTTACATTGTTATCTTCCTAGTGGTTATCCATAGTACAAGAAGCAGACAGGATATCCTGTCCAAACACTATTCGTGTAAATCTTTCTTCTCATAGAATTACACAAAAGTAGCTGCATACTTATCCTAACTGTTCTGTACATACAAATACAGAATGGTCCTTCCTTTGTATCCCCTTTTTTATTTAGTCCTGTCAGAGATGGGTATTCTATTGGCATTCAATTATTATAGGTGCTTGAATTCAGCCAAACACTCCAACACAGTCCATCAGTCCACAATAGTACTAGGTTATCCACAAAAGGCCAACATATATTTTTAAAAAAGAATCTTTTCAAGTCTCTATCTTAAACACAGTATCGGATCCATATGAAGTCATCAGTGCATGGTGACTTATTGATTATCTGAAATCAAGTGGTATATCTGCCTGCCCTATGTTCAATCACATCATATCCAGCTGGCAGCCTTCCTCTAATATGTAGCATCATCATAATCATCTTTAAAAATGCTGCAAGAGAGAAGCGTGTGTGCCATTCTCTGCCTTCACAGAGTTCCTTCTACAGAAAGCTGGTTGAAGATAAAGCAGCAATCATAACAAAATATTGAGACCTACTCTATGTCCGTCTCTATATTAAATATTTGATATGGAATAGCTCGTGACACCTTTACCATTTTTTAATCACGTGGAGCAAGTGACTAAACATTATTATTTATCTTCCCTGAGGCCAACCGACAAAATTTAGAATGGACTATATCACGTAAACAGCATTTGATGAATCATAAACTCTAAATCTTTGACCCTTAACAGAGTGAACATTCCCTGCTGAATGAGCCTGTGCCATATATATATATATATATATATATATATATATATATATATATATATATATATATATATATCTTACTGAATTGTAAACAGTCATTATGTCTGCCAACCTCCAAACCAAACCTGTTTTCCCCAAAAGCAGGGACATGGTCCTGTAATTCTATGCCTTAAAATTTATCATTCCTTTATATATAATAGGGATTTCATAAGTGATTAAGTTAAACAAAATAAATTTTATTGAGTGCTTAGCATAGACCAGACAAAACGTTGAATGTCTTGAATAGATCATCTCATTAAATCTTCACTAGTTCCTTCTTTTACAAGTAAAGAGCTAATATTTGGGAAAGCAAATATTTGGAGTGAAGGCAGGAGCCAGAAAAAAAATAGCAAAATTAATAAAATATTCTAAACTGTGGTCTCATAGCAAAAGGCCATTAAGATTATTTGTGTTTCAGAACTAATCACTTATGTAGTCTTAATGTTCCCTCCAAATTTGAAATTTAATTCTCATTGTAACCCTATTGAGAGGCTGCATCTTAACCACCTTAAGAAGTAAATAATGGATTAATGTCCTTATCACAAGGGTGAATTTTTAATTTTAAAAAATGAATTCAGCTCAGATTTTTCTTCTGTCTCATTCATGATTGCTTGTTCTCCTCCTACACATAATACAGCAAGGACCTGGGGCATGGTGGGTGCACCCATAACCACAGCACTCTAGGAAGCTGAAGAGGAAAAGTGACAAGTTCAAGTCCCGAACTGGCAACTCAGCAAGACCCCTCCCCAAAATTTTAAAAAATAATAAAATTTCAAGGGCTGGGGAAGTAGCTCAGTATGAAGTCCTGGTGTCTAGTTCCATGCACCAAAAGTAAAATAAAATGTAGTGCTCCACACACACAGTAAGCCCTCCTCAGATGGGACCTTTCCATCTTAGACAGCTCAGCCTTCAGAGCCAATAAACTTCTTTTGTTTCTATTTGATCCAGTCTACCTTCTCTGTGACAGCAGAAGGCAGTTCAGACCCACCTTCACTGAACTCTCCCAAGATCTTCAGGGCTGCCCTGTCCTTCCCTCCCCCAGCCAGGCCTAAAATTCTTACCTTCAAATTTCTGTTTCTTTTTTGCATCCCTGGGGCCTTATTTTTAATGTTCTCATCCCCAGAGAATCTCTATTCTCAATGAGAACCTTAATAATAGAATAAATACCCAAGTTCTTTTACTACCAACTCTCTGAGCCTTACAGGACCTGAGACTCCAATGCCCCTCCTTGGCCAAACCTGGTAAGTTTGTCTGTGTGTTCAACCCTGCCTCAGGCATGCTGAGCAGATCACAGAGCTGACTGCCACAGATATCATTTTTCACCAAGGTAGTTTCTACTTCAAGCGACATGGACCCACAAATGATGCACACTGTTTGACTCAGGTTGTGTGGCATGTAGCATGATAAGCAATTCAGACAGCTGTCTCCCTTGAAAACCCCCACAGAGGACTATGAAGTAGGAATCAGCTCCTCTGGGTCACAAAGAAAGAAACAAGTTCAGAGTTTAGATATCTCAAGTGGAGTTCACACAGTAGATAAACTGAAGAATCAGCATTTGGACTGACCAGTCCTGGGTCTTTCATTAGTGAGAGATGAATTTTTTGGCTGATAGATCCTTTCATGTGCTGAAGAAACCTCCAGGGTGAAACACTCACTCCTCTCCTCATGGCACAGCCTTGTCCAGATGCTTGAATTCTTGTTCTTACATATTTAAGGCAAAGTCTTTCTCACCAACCTAGAGATCAGTAAATTCTACAGAAGCAGTAAGGACTCCTCTGAGGGCTGTTGATGGTAAGCCCCCTTCTGCCTTGTGTTATTTCCCAGTGCCCTGCAATTTCTCCACCCTGGATGTTTTTCAGACTTGAAAACCTTGGTGACAGCCAGCAAGGGAGGATCCTAAGTCCTCAGTCTCCATCTCTTTCTTAGAATTTAAGCATATTGTGCACAACACACATCTTTCCAATTTCACTTCCCCATCTATGCAAATAGGGCTGAGGCAGGGAAAGCTGTAGTGGTCATGCTGTGTAGCTCCCAGACTAGGGATGAGTAAATTGAGTAGTAGCCCAAGAACAGACTAAATCTGATGCAATTCTTTAAAGGCTGAGTTGAGAAAGAAAAGAAGGGAAAGACAGAAAGTAGGGCTTCCCTATTTATAACTTGATTAGTCCACTTCTATCCGTTTAGAGAGAGAGTACTTAAGTGTGATTTGTTTAAAAACAAGATCTTTTTATTTCATATAAAAACAAATTTTTATAACTAAATAATAAGAGAATAACTACTATACTTTATATCTTTATCTTCAAAGTAGTTCCTCAGTACAAGACATAAACCAAAAAGATTTTTACAAAAAAAAAAGAAACAAATGAGACTTTTACAGGTAAGTGGATGGAACCTGACACCATACTCAGAAGTAAAATAAATCAGGCTCACACATGTAAACATAGTACATGGCTCCCTGGTATGAGAAACTGAATGATAAATAAATTCTAAAATGTACAAAAACAAAATTGTTCCAAAAGAGTTAGGATGGTTGAAGGGGAAAGGATAGAGGGGAAAACATAAGTCAGTTATATCATTAGTGTCTCTTGGCTCATTAAAAAGGAAGATTTTTTGCTATTATCAATTGGAGAAAATTTTATGCCCATTTCTTGCACCCAGAACAACTATTTTAAACATTACAACCTGTAATGTATTCACTGTTGTTATTCTTCTATGATTTTGTTATGAGTTTTTACCTTTGTTACATAAAATAAAAAAGCTGTCAGAAAAGAAACATAAAACACAAACTTTCTTTTCAATGAGCTAAAATAAACTCTTAAGGGAAATGAAACAAATTAGCATAAACTGAAATAATTTTAAAACAATGAAATATGCTTGTGGAAGTATGTGAACTTCTTGCTACTTCAGATTTATCTGCACTTGCTTTTTATTTGGATATATGTATATTTGAATATCCTTATATATTTGAGTATCTATATATATTTGGGTATGTATATTTGCAAATATATATATATATGTATATAACTTCTCATATAAGAAAAATCATGTGATATCTGAACTTACATGTCTCACTTATTTCACTTAACATATTTTCAAGTTGCAACCATTTACCTACAAACAAGTGTATGAACATACATCCTCTGAGGATGTCCTTGCTCATAGGGTTTACACAGTGCCACATATGCACACACTTGACTAAGCACAGTGTGTTATTTATCAAATGAAATCATTTGACCCATACTGCACTGCTCTGCGAAGTCTCACACACTGATTTCTCTCTGTCCCACCCATCACCATAGAGGCTGGGATCGCCTCTGGGGTCCTTGGCACCAGACAGATAGTTGGAATGCCCGGGAGGAAATATTACAGAAGACGAAACAGGAAACACATTGAGGATGGGATAGATGGAAAGGGACAAGATCATTTGCTCAGTGTCAGAGTGACAGCTAGCATTGGCACTGGGATGAAAAAGAGGCATCCTGAAACATAGCTCTTGTTCACAACTCACATCTGAAGACCTCTCATCCTTCCTGCCTCTTTCCACAAGACAGTTGCTTAGGTCACTGCATACCACTGGATGATGTTAGGAATCGCAAGGCCTATTATAGCTTAAGCTAGGGAGACCAATTGAACCATCTCCAGAGGATCTGATCAGTTCAAATTTCTGTTTCAGTGAGCAACCAGAACACAATCGTGCCCCACAATTGCATAAGCTTTGGGTGAGAAAAGTACTCTGCTCTCTGTTCTTTCCTATTGTTTCTTATATCTATTCTGATACTTATTCTACCTTTCACTTTCATTTTCATCTCCTCTCCCTCTACTGAACACTACTGACACCCACTGACCCCTCCCTGTCTTTCCTGTTTAATCTCCATTCTATCAAATTCTCAATGATAAACTATTTAGTATGTAAGGAAAAAAATGAGAAAATATATATAGGCAAGGGAAAATGAAAGGATGTATATAGAAGATGTGGAGTGAAGATGTGCAGAACTTCAGTACTATTTCCATTTGATCAAATTACTGTCCACATTTCCTTGTGGAGAATGGTTTTGTGTTCTCAATGAGTAAGATTCGTATCTCATTCTGTCACATACCTTTTGGTTTTTATGAAAGAATATGCTTTGCATACAATGATATTTCGATGGCCTTCGCAAATCATTTTGTGGCCAAATCAGCCTGACACCTACTGCTATCATTTCTGCATGATCTCACCCTATTAATGTCAATGTAGGACATCCCAGTACTAAACACGAGCCACACAATCTTGTGTCTGTGGAATACTCAGTCCCCACCTGTGCTTTGATGTTTCTAGTTTTTCAGCCTCATCTATGAGTTGGCATAGACTCAACAGTTGGAATACAGCAAGACTTCCTTTCCTTTCCTTTCATCCCTTAAAGATTAATTTCCCACTGTTAAAAGTTGCCTACACTTGAGTCTTTCAATCTATCTGACTCTTTTATGATTAATACTGCCTCCATATTGCCATTATAGCATATGAATCAATTGAAAATACATGGCAAGAAGCCACAGAGAATTCACAGGCAAAAAGCAGAAGGGAGTAAACCTCTGATCACTCACCTTTACAATGGAGTGTTCTATGGCCAGGCCACTCAGCCCTCACCCCACAACCTGGACATCGCTGAGTCCTACAGAGGTAAAAAGCTTATTTTGAAGCTTGGTGATATTACTCTTTGCATTGTTTCCCAGTGCCCTGCAGTCTTTGCATCCTGGATGCTTTTCATGAAGTCCAATTGAAATATCTCCTGCTGCCATCCAGTGACAATATAAGGATGAATCCAAACTGCTGCTTCTCTCAGGGCTTCCTAGAGGCTTAGACCAAGGCAGTGAGAACTCGATACATCATCCCTTGACATGCAACACACAAACCACAGCCATCAGAACCCAGCCTCCTTCCTGCTCATGGGAATCCCTGGCCTGGAGGCATCCCACTTCAGGCTTGCATTTCTCTTCTGCTCAATGTATGCCCTGGCAGTGCTTGGCAACATGGCAGTGCTGCTGGTGGTGCATTCAGAACCCGGCCTGCATCAGCCCATGTACTTATTCCTGTGCATGCTGTCCTCTGTTGACTTGGTGCTCTGCACCTCCACGATGCCCAAGCTCCTTGCCCTCTTTTGGGCAAATGCTGCTGAGATTGCCTTCGGGGCCTGTGCTGCCCAGATGTTCTTCATCCATGGTTTCTCAGCTGTCGAATCTGGCATCCTGCTAGCAATGGCTTTTGACCGCTACTTGGCTATCTGCCAGCCCCTGCGCTATGGATCGCTGCTGTCCCTGGAGTCTGTGGGCAAATTGGGGGCCGCCGCTGCGCTCCGTGGCTTGGGTCTCATGACCCCGCTCACCTGTTTACTGGTAAAACTAACGTACTGTAGCCGAGTGGTGGCCCACTCCTACTGTGAACACATGGCTGTGGTAAAGCTGGCTTGTGGGAATACACGGCCAAACAACATCTATGGCATCTCCGCGGCCACACTGGTGGTGGGTACCGACTCCATCTGCATCGCCATCTCCTACGCACTCATCCTCCGGGCTGTGCTCAGCCTCTCCTCCAAGGAGGCAAGAGCTAAGACTTTTGGCACCTGTGGCTCCCACCTTGGTGTCATCCTTCTCTTCTATACACCAGGACTCTTTTCCTTTTATACTCAGCGCTTTGGCCAGCACGTACCAAGGCACATCCACATCCTGCTGGCTGACCTCTACCTCATTGTGCCACCCATGCTTAACCCCATCATCTACGGGATGAAGACCAAGCAGATCCGGGATGGTGCCCTCCGACTGCTTAAGAGGGGCTCTGCTCAACTGTAATAGCTTCGATACTGCCCCTCCCCTGACAAACCGGGTTCTTTACCCCCTCAGCCCGTGGGCAATGTTTATGAGGCCTGTGGCTCTCAACATGATGGGGAGACAGAAATCCACACTCAATGGTATCCTTACTTTGCTCAGAAAGTTTACCAAGTCAGATGAAACATGAAAGAACCACCATCTGGTGTTTCACACCTGTGATGCAGATACAGCTATGAAGATCAGAAAGTCCTTGTCTCAAAGGAAATATGGCTGTCAAACTGATGTTAGCCTCCTGGCAATGCCACTGTCATGTCTCTCACTGCTCCTACCTTCAAGAGATATTGATAAAACAAGGAAGATACAGCTACTTTACCGGACAAGAAGAAATAACCCTCATCCATAGGTTATTGTTTATACCAGCTGTTAATTCATTGCTCAGTAATACTCCATTGTATGTGTACTTCACAGTTGGACTAGCTTGTTTTGGACACATGGACTATTTCCCACTTTGGTGTATAAAGAATAAGGCTGCTATGACATTGCTTAACCTAGAAGTAAGATTTCTAGGTCAGAGGGTATGGTATATGCATGACTGTGAAAGAACCTAATAAATGATTTTCCAAAATAACTGTACCATTTTTATAATCTCACCAATGATAGATGGCTCCACATCTTGTTCAGCTTTTGATCTTTGTTTTTTTCACTTTAGCCATTGCCATGAGTATAAGCTAGCAATTCATTATGGTCTCAATTTACATTTTTCTCATAACTACTAATGTTCAGTACATTTTGTATTTATTACTTTTCAGCAATTTTTAAGTCTTTTGTTCATTTTTTTTAAAGAAGGAAAGGTTTATTTAGCTCACAGTTTGTGGAGGTTTCAGTCCATACTCGGCTGGCTCCCAAGGCGGAGTGTCACACAGCTGAGGGCAGCAGTTCATGTCAGCAGCTAACAGCAAAGACAACAAGGGGGAAAAGGAAGGAACATTTGCTCATTTTTAAAGAGATTTTGGTGTTGTTGACTCGACTCGCTATTTATAGTCTGCATACTAGTCAGACACATATAATGAAAATTCTTTGCCTAACTTTGCATTCATTTCATTTTCTTACTAGTATCTTTTTTAGTTAAAAAGAAACTCTTAGTTATAATTTTAAATCAAGTTTATTCATAGTCTGAGTTTCTTTATAAATTTCAGTTTTAATTTTAGATTTATTATTCAATACAAATAATAGTGTATGGTGTGACATAGAACTTAAGACCTATTTTGCACATGTGGTTATCTTATTAGATGACTGTTTATAGTTCTCTGCCAAATTGAAATGCATTGGCAACTTTATCAAATCAGAAAACTTAGGTGTGAATATGTATTTCTCAGCTTGTAACTTTCATTAGTGTCTGTCCTGTTAATATCATACTATCATAGCTATATAGAAAATCTCAAAATGAAGTAATATGCCTTCCCTCACTGTATTTCCACAGCAACACTGGCTAATCTGTTTTCATTCCCATAGATTTTTTTCTGTTAGAATTAACCCATTCACTTCTATAAAAATTATTCCTATGTTTTTGATTATATGATATGTACTTCTATTTTACTGGACTAGCTAGAGTTTTCTTTTTTTTTTTTTTTTTTTTTTTTTTTTTTTTTTTTTTTTTTTTTTTTTTTTTTTTTTTTTTTTTTTTTTTTTTTTTTTTTTTTTTTTTTTTTTTTTTTTTTTTTTTGTCTTTTTGAGACAGGGTCTCAGTATGCAGTTCAGGCTGGTCTTAAGCTCACTTTGTAGCTGTGAGTTTGGTCTCGAACTCACAACAATCCTCCTGCCTCAGCCTCCCAAGCACTGGGATTACAGGCATGCGCCACATGCCTGGCTAGAGTTTTCAATCCAATGGAAAATATAATTAGTAAGGCAGATTTCTTGGCCTTTTTTCTGATACTTGACTTTCTTTTCCAACATTGTTATTGGGATTGTAATTCAAATATTATACAACTCATCCGTTGAAAGGGTACAGTTTGATGTTTTTACTGTATTAGAGAAACATGTGACCAACAGAAGTTAATTTTCATCACTTGAAAAATAAGTCTCTTACCCATTGTTTTTCACCCTTTTCTGCTCACACTCCAGAACCCATAAGCAATCCCTAACTGACTTCCTGCCTTTATTTATTTCCCTAATCCAAACTTTCATATGACTGGAAACATATGTGATATTTTGTGACTAGTTTCTTTTACTTAGCCTATTGTTTGTTTGGTTTATCCACACTGTAACATGTATCAATATGTGATTTTTATAGCTCAATAATATTCCATTATAGGAACTACATTTTCTTTGTCTGTTCATCAGTTGATGGATATTTGAGTTGTTTTCACCTTCTGAATACTATGAACAATGTGGTTATAATATTTGTATAGGAGTCTTCATTGGCTATCTGCTTTCATTTCTCTTATGTGTATACTTAAAAGAATTATTGGTTAAATTGTAACTCTTTGTTTAGCCATTTGAGGAGCTTCCAGAATTTTCTTAGAACACATGGATGATTTTACTTCTCCACTGCCAGTGTAGAGGGTTCCAGAGCACATCTAATGTGGGCGTTTGTCTCTCCTAGCAGCTTTATTGAAGCATAGCTGATATGCACAAAATTATGTAGTTTGAATTGGAGCATATACAGACAACCTGTTCCATCTGTGTTTCTGTTAGGTATTATAATTTTCTTCTTGTAATCTCCTTATCAGTTTCTATATCAGAATTTCTTGCTTCATAACTATAATGGAAATTGATTGCTCATACTCTATTTTCTGAGAATACTCATGCAATGTTTGTCTTCTTTACTCCTTAAATACTCAATAGACTCCCATTGAATGAAATGGAGGTCTTAAGTTTTATTCAGTTTTACATTTAGCTTTAATAAAAATAAGTTTATTCAGATTTTCTATTTTAAAATCTTATTTGTTCTAAATATATTTGCCTAATCCAATTATCAAAATAATAAAATAATACAATTGTCAAAATAATATAGCAATATAAATATAAAACTGTATGTAATAACCCTCATCTCAATTCAGTAACACTTTTCAATTTTTATTTCTTTTGTGGAGTGCATATACTTTATTGTTTTCTGCAATACTGGTGGGGAAAGAGGTATATCCATTTTATTTCTAGAAAAAATAATGTAGCTTTCTTGATTTTCTCCCCCACTGCTTTTTTTGATTTGTACTGATATCTTATTAAATTTTCTTTTATCTCTTTAATTTATATTTAATTTGCTTTCCTATTTCTAACTTATTGCAGTGGAAATAAATCATCAGTCTAGAGGCAAATGAGGAGCGACAAGGTAAACCTTGAAGAGACAGGAAACATCTTGCAAAAGCCGTGCTTCAGGTGAGGTCATTTTGTGATTCTCCAAGAGAAAGTGTTAGATCTTGGCAGAGTAAAATGGTGTTTCTGTAAGCCTGAAAAGTTCATAAGAAGTCGGTTGGTAGTTGTAAGCTCACATACCCAAATGTCTCAGCTCCAGCTTTTAAAAACACACACTTTCACTATCAGAAAATTTGACAAAAATGATTTACTGAATCTGCATATTCCATCATCTTCATATTTCGGACATCCCTTAAATCATATTCAGCAAGCCAGCTGTGGTGCCACACATCCCTAATCCCATCTATTTGGGAGGCTATGGCAGGAAGATCATGAGTTCAAATCTAGATGTGTAACCTAGCAACACAGACCCTGTCTCAAAACACAGTCTGTGCTCTGGCTGTTCGAACTTTGTATCCTTAGAAGGTATAGTTGGAGACTTCTGCCTTTTACAATATGTTTTAAACTAGCTTATGCAATTAAATGGCAGGAAGCTAATTTATTTTTTTATTTGGTACAGGGTCTCACTACGAAGCTCTGACTTATAGTGATCCTCCTGTCTCAGCTTCTCTAGCACTGGAATTACAGGCATGCACCACCATGCCTGATTTTGGTGGCTGGCACAGCACCCAGGGTTCTGGCGCAGTGCAGCATGCAGTACCAGGGATCAAAGCCAGGTTCATGCACTTGCTAGGCAAAGTACTTAGACCACTGAGCTATCTTCCCAGCCCTATTTTCTTTTTTGCAAGACAATGCCATCAAAATCAGCCAATCT
>PVKA01005781.1:59260-88411 GCA_004027165.1 Ctenomys sociabilis
CAAGATAAACCCTGAGAGGACTTCACTGACCACATAGGAAATATAAAGTTCATGTGTTGGTATATAAGTCTTGATCTACCTAGGTCTTAACCATCCAGCAGAAAAGTATAAAAATGAAGTATACATTGTGAGGCCATAATATTAAGCTGAGCTGTAAATGGCTATGGTCGACAATTTCTTTGAATAACTCACTATGGTTGTAGAATGCTGGACTGTGTTGGATTGTGGTGTCAAGTTCAAGCACCTAAGTTAGTTCAATGTCAATGGAGTGCCCCTTTTGACAGATGCAGACAAAGGAAGGGGTGTAGAAAGAAAAATCATGATGTATGTGTTTAGACAGTACAGTTGGGATAGATAACGCTGTGCTTCTACATAATCCTATGAGAGGCAAGATCTGCACTAATGGTGGTTGGACAGGATATTATGTTGGCTTCTAGTACTACGGTCATCCATTAGGAAAATAATTATTGAATTTTTGATGTAATTCAGGTATAAAAAAAGAAAAGTAAGCAGCTACACTCTTAATTCACTGATAAGAGATATCTGCTAAAATAATATCTGTAAATATAATATCATGTATGCACCTTGTACAATACCAAAAACATTATGAAAACAGTTTGCAATGTATTAATTTATCGAATCTGTATGGTTAAGGTGTCTTGAAACTGTCTGATTGACATTTGTACTTCAATAAAATAAAAAATAAATAAATAAATAAAAATCAGCCAATCTACATAATCCTTAAAATTACCATGCCCTCAAGCCTATGTCTCCTTGCATTTGTACCTCATCTTACCTGATAATGGGAAATCAATAATGATAATACACCACGGTATGATAGGTATTGTCACTATTCTGTTTACCATAAGCAATGTTCTCTGCTATTTTCAGACTGAGGGGCAGCCTAATAACCAATTTCTACTCTGGGAAATCGATTTCAAGGTCACCCTCTGTCACCAGTAACTGAACTTAGGAGCTCACCTTGCCAGGCACTGTTCTGCTGAGCTATATCCCTGGCCCCCCAGGACCATTTCTTACATCCACTCTCTCATCTTGAGCTCTCTAGAAAGCAGAATCTGAAGCAAATGTTATATTGGAGAATATAATGTCCTTCCAGCAGTGAGGGAATGATGGGAAGGTCAGGAAGGAGCACCTCGCTGAGCTACCACCACCTCAGCACACACTGGTCGCTCAGAAGGCCAGCTGTCTTCCAAAGGGCCACAGGGGCATCTGCATCACAACACAAACAGTAGGGGAGAAGAAAGGCCATTTATCTGGTTGATCTTATATTGGCTAAATCCCATGCCTACAGCAAGTCAGTTCTTGAACTTCCAGGTTAAAAGTGTGTCAGTATCTAGTCAGGGGTAGTGACACATGCCTGTAATCCCAACACTTAGGAGCCTGAGTTTGAGGACAGCCTGGGCTACATAAGTGAGTTCAAGGCCAGCCTTCATTGCATACTGAAACTATCTCAAGAATAGAAAAGAAAAAAGTCCCGGCATCTAAACAGGTGCTATAATATTTCATTGTCTCAAAGTAACAAGAAGCCTCAGAGTTAGAGCTTAAGAATACTGCTACTGACTGAATGTTTGAGCTCTCCAACCCCAGAATATCTTGTTTTGAGGTCCTAACTCTTGGCATGACTCTATGGAAATACAGCTTTCACAGACTTCACTGAACTAATCGAGACTTGAAGTCATGAAGTCAGGGTTTTTGTGAGACAGGAGACAAGAGAGCTTCCTGGCTGTTTCCATCACCTAAGGACACAGTGAGAAGGCAGCCTTCTGCAAGCCAAAGAGAAAGAATCTCACTGGATCCCAGTCACTGGGTGTCCTGACATTGGACCTGCATTCTTCAGAGCTGTGAGAAAACGAGTTTCAGTTGTTTGAGTCACCAAGTTCACAGTGGCAGCCTACATGGTCTAATGCAAGTAGACAACAATGCTGTCGAAGGCACAGTCGTGGGGGTCAGGACATGTGCAGAACAATGTGAGAGATGCAGTCCAATCACTGCAGCAGGCTCTGCAGCCAGGGGCAAAAAGAATGGAAACAACAACAGGAGAAAATTGGCTGTACAACTCCAAGTGCAGCACAAGCAACTCCTAAGGGACTCTAGCTGTCCAGATCACCACCAAGGGAAGTGTAGGGATCCAACTGCAATTGGCACAGTGAAGACATAAAGAGTCTGAGAGTGAAAGAAGGACAAACCAAGAGATGATGCCACCTGGAAGGAAGAGTGAAGGATGTCTTACAAGGCAAAGAGAGTAACCCATTGTGTCAAATCCTGGGGTCAAAACAAAGACTGAAATGACAGATGGAATTGGCCACATAGTATTCAGAGAACTTTGATAGAACCCATTCCCATGGTATTAAGGGGCCAACGGCCTATTTAAGAAAAACACAGGAGAAAAGGACAGGACAGGTGCCAACAATATAGAATATTCTTTTTCCCCAGCGTTATTAAGAAATTATTTTTGAGTTTTTTGCAGGTTAGCAGAAATATGGGGCTTTTGCAGGAGAAGATCAAAAATAGATTTCTGGGGACTCTGTCTCTGAGTTACCTCATAAACCAACCCCTTTCCTGAGAGATGAGAATTGTGCTGGTGCCAACAGGAGTACAGTTCTGCCTGAAGACAAGGGAATAGAAACTAAATATTATATTTGGTTTCTGAGGTCTGTTAGCATCCTTGCACTAACAGGGATGGTTCTATAATCCAACCAGTAAGGTACTGAAGTGTGCTGTGTTCTAATCCAAGCCACAATAAATCAAAGCATTTGGAGGTATAATTTTTTATGTATTTGGTACTAGATCTCACTATGAAGCTCAAACTCTCAGTCATCCTCCTGGTCTCAGCCTCCCCAGTTCTGGGGTCACCACCATACCAGGACTTGATGGCCAGCTCAGGATGCACGGGGTGGGCCCAGGATGGCATGTGCTGCCAGAAATTGAACTCAGTCCCTGCACTTGCCTAAGCAGGTGCACAGTCCACTGAGCTACCTCACTGGCCCTGGAGGGACAATTTTACATGTGTGTGAATGTGCACTATTGCAGGTGAACAGAGAAGACTAAAGCCATGCCCTCCATCTAAAGGCAATGGCTAAAATGGGCTTTACCAACCTACACACTGTCTTGAGCTACAATTCCCAGTCAGATTCATAGAGGTCACATTTTGTCCAAAGGGTTAAGGTAAAAATTACTCATTAAAATAAATCAATTAAAACTACCCTAAGGAAAGATAGAAATGAAGGACTTAAGAAATAGAGGATGCGATGTCAAAGCCCTAAGAATTCCTTCCATTGTCTCGCACACAGGAAAACATCAGCCATTAAGCAGTTGTTAAATATTAACAGATTTATAACTGAATTTCAGATTTCAGAGGTGAAAATTAAACATCATATCTCCACTAATCATAGCTGATGGGGTTGAAAGTTTGGGGAATACAGGAATTCAATTTCAATTAAATGCTTTCTTAAAAGACAAAATCTTGGAACCTCACAGTGACTTTTCCCTCATATGGGCTCTAATGTTGGCTTAAAACATAGATCTAACCTTTGTAGAGTATTAATTTCAAATATCTGATTATTCATTTCAGGCTAGGGTGATCATATGAAAGACCTGAACTGTCAGTTCATCGCTTGGTATGAAACATTATTCACTCATGCAACACCCTTCAAGTCTTAGCATGCCAATACTATCTATAAAGTTGAAAAACTAAGATGTTTCTCAACAAATCGTAGCCTATGAAGAAAACACAGTATGTTACAAACACTTTATAAATTCTTCACAGGAAAATAAACAAATAGAGGAGATGGAGTACAGACAGGACCTTACATGGAAAATCCTCTATAAACCTTGAAAACTAAGAGCCTGTTACTGAAAGAGTCCTTACCAGAAGAATGTAGCAATGAGGATAAACTCACCTACTTCTACCTGAAGTAATATGAATTTCCCCCATCATAAAAAGACCAAAATAGGACACCCTCCTATAGTATGCAATAATACTATTTGCATACTAATACTAGTATGCAAAAATATCATTTTTATGAAGTATTTATACAATGTAGATTAGGATGCTAATTATGTTGTTCTTGTGAAGTTGTTTGGGGTTAGGATGCATTGGAATTGGGTGATTCTAAAACCTGCACTTAACAATAGGAAAGGTCCTTTGGGATTCAAAGAGGTTTGTTGCAAGATGACTAAATTAAGGTAGCTGACTCAGGAGGAAGAGGAGGAGGAGCAAGAGGATGCTACTGGCAGAGAACTGGGCATGGCAATTGCCTTAGATGTTTAGAATCCAGAGAACATCTTACACTAACAATTATAATGTTATTTCTTGATATTCTTTATATATAGTTCTATTTAGTCCTCATTACTTTATGGAGTTAAGAAGAGAGAAAATTATGCTTACAAGAAATCAAGAAATTACTCAAGATTAAAGACCCACCATTAAAAATCTGAAAAATGGGCTACATTTCAGATTCCCACAAAGTATAGGTGACTCCTTAACATACTTTTCAAAACAAAATCGATTGCTTCTTAATGCCAACCAGTGAACAAGAAAATTTCCCAGTAATCCCTGCCATGCAGTGGCAAGATATAGGTATTCAGTCTACACTTTATCCATTCCATGTTAGGTTCTTTCCTAGGTCAGGTATGCAATTGGCCTATTGTTTTATCTCTCACAGAAGGGAATATGAAAGAAAGAATTTTTCATTCACCGTAACTTCACATCAGAGTGAATTCATAGCAGCTGTTCACTAGGTCAACTTCTTTAAGCCTTCCTTTTCACTTTTACATGAAGAGGGGGAACAAAGCAGCCCTTTACCCTACAGGGAACTTAGAAAACCATAAGCCCAAAGCCAAAGGGCACCATAGATTAATCTGCTTGGAAAGACTTGGCCTTATCAAACTTGCAACATGTATTTTGGTTTCTACAGACCTTCTCCTCTTCCCCTGGCCTATCTCCTATCTCATCTTTTCATTGCTAGTATCCATAACCAGCACAAAATTTTCTATAAATTTTACTTGCTCTAAAAATGTACATGGTGGACTGGGGAGGTAGTTCAGTGGTCAAAACGCCTCCCTGGCAAGCACAAGGACCCAAGTTTGACCCCCAGTACCATATGCCATGCCAGCCCCAGAACCCCAGGAGCACCATGCCAGCCACCAAAACCGGGCATGGCGGTGCATTCCTGTAATCCCAGCACTGGGGAGGCTTACACAGCAGGGTCACTATGAGTCTGAGCTGCATAGTGAGGCCCTGTACCAAATAAACAAATACATTTTTATTTTTTTATTTTTTCTCTATTTAGTCAGGATCTACAGGATCTCAGTATGTAGATCGGACTTGTAGTGATTCTCCTGTTTTCAGCCTCCCAAGTGCAGGGATTACAAGCGCGCACCACCGTGCCCAGTCTCAATCACCGTCTTACCATGCTCCAGGGCCGGGGCTGGCATAGCAAGAATTTTTTAGATTTTTAACATTGTACATAGTGAGTCAGTCACTGTCCTCCTGTCACCAAGGACCCCACGCAGTCTTACCATACTGCAGATTGTGTATTTTGTCTCCTAAAATCAGAACAAGCTTTGGTAACTGAAATTATGACTTTCTCAGACCATATTTAGATCACCCCTTCAGAATCTGAAATCCTTGAGAGGTTTAGCTATGAATAACAAACTTAGGGTTTCTCCAGGACAATGAAACCGAATAAAATTTTTGTACTTGCAACCAACCAACTAACATGTAACTTTTTCCTTTCTAAATCAAAGCCACTTAATACAAATTAAATAAGTTAATGGCACTAATTATAATAAATGCTCCCATCTGTTCTGAGCTTAATAAAAATTATATAATCAACTGCACTTACCATTTTCTAGGAATTCTTTCACTTATTTAATGCATTAAAGGTTTATAATATTCCAGTTCTAGAGTTAGACAAGTCCAAATGTCTTCATGGTGTTTGTAGTGAATTGGGAAAATAAGCATTTGTCAGATAAATGCACAAATACACATAAAGTGGGTTCTCTGAAGCTGAATTTTGTGGCTTGTGGACATTACCTAATTAAATGTGCACAGCATCTCCACAAAGTAGGCTTTTCCACTTAATGAGGAAATGGAGATTCAGAGACATGAAGTAATTAAAAGGTCACATGGCTGTGTGGGAGAGAAAGAGACTTCTAAACTCAGTTTTCTGCAATAGTGGTGGCAGTCTGATTAAGATTAAAAGCAAGAGCTTTAGATTAATACACATAGGTTTTTTTATTCTACAAAAATTTTAAAGCCTGTTTATGTCATACCCTCATCTATCGGCAAAGCTTTCTAGAAACTATCTCAGAATGTCTGCATAGTGAACATGAATTCCTACAAACGTAGACCCCTAGATGCCTTCCAGCTGTTAATGTCAGTGCACCCATGGAATGGGCTGCAGAAACACGGCAGTGCTGCAGTGAAGGGCCTGAGGGCTGGGAGAAGTCTCCCAGCTCACTGTGACAATTACAGAAAGGTAAGAAAAGGTAAACGTGACAAAGCTCACAAGTGGACCTGTAATATCTAAACTTCACTGTGTGGACACAGAAAAGGCATCCTGGATAGGAAAGTGACATACCCCTTCAGTGCTCTGTATACAAAGATTGCTTGTCTGTCTGTCTCTCTGTCTCTGTCTCTGTCTGTCTGTCTGTTTGTCTGCCTGCCTGCCTGCCTGCCTGTCTGTCTATCTTCGTTTTAAGTGTCCAAGTATATCTGTGATCCTGAATATCAAACATCCTAGACCAACCAGGTGGCAGATATGGCTGGGTGCAGCCCTCCGTGGTTGATACACTGGCTCCTTATCAGAGCCTTCTCGGTAATGGGGTCAGAGATGAACTTATGACTTTGATGAGGAACCATGTATCTTCCTAAAGGGCTTCCTTTTCCAAAATGTATAAACCAAGTGAGTTTACTGATGCTTTAATATTTCAAAAGGGTAACTCTAAGTTCATGGCTTTTTCTTCTTTCTTCTTGAGCTTTATGACCTTTAGAGCACAGGACTCAGCATGGCCTCCTACTTACTGATGGGCCCTGGGATCTGAGTTTCTTGAAATTCATACTACAGTCACCACAGGGAAAGCAGCCTTTCCAACCAGAGCTGTTTCACAGTGTTCACAACTCCCCGCCCTGTCTTCTCACCTTGAAGCTCTTCATCCTCGTTCTCAGTTTCAGTTCATGAAAAGGACAGAGAAATGACCACTACCATCAAACTTTTTATTATCCAAATAGCCATAGACACAGGTCAAGTGCTTTCCAACAGCTCTATCATGGCTGCTTCTACTTAGGAGGTTGTTTTCCACCAGCAATATCCTTATTTCAGTACTTTGAGGAAATCCATATGTATTTTAGGATGAGCAGGCAAGGGAAATGATGATGGAAGGAGATATAATTCAGTCTCCTAGAAATGGGGAAGCAATAATGAACCAAGCCTCCACACAGGCTTGGTTCCTTTCTAAGTGGCACCCTTACTGACAGTGTGGTATAGTAGAACCACACCTCAGCCCCAAAGTCTCTGATTCTCATTCTTATCTTGTTCCATTCCAGTTTAATTTTTTTTCCATTCTTGTTTACTAACTGTTCATTATTTTCAAAGGTCTCAGGCATTCGGATATCCCAGTCCTCTCTGAGGATCAGCTATTAACCTTGCCCTTTCATCTTCATTGCTCACTTGCTTGACAACACGCAGTGAGCTCCGACAGCATAGGCTGGACTTCCTGGCCTCACAGAGCTTCCATCCTAGCAAGTCAGTCGCCTGGGAAGTGTTCCACCCTTACTATTGGTATCCAAGAAATCAACACTAGAAGCTATACCAAGCTTCTGTACCTTTAGATTTGACAATATCAAATTTTCTCCCAGTTCAAAGCAGAGACACACATGATAGAATCAAGGGCAAACTATCCCTCTCTAGTTATAAGTAAGTGGTAGATAAACGCAACATGCACACTGTTGTAATATGTTTCCCCATCATCCATCCCCCTTTTATAGTTCTTGGTATAGAAGCTGGCTAATATAAGATTTGGGAGAAAGTGACTGATAGTAGAGTAAATCTATCTTACTAGAGTTTTTTAGGTTTAGAAATTAAATGAGAAAAACCCGGAGTGGAAAAGGAGAGGGACAACAATTTCTGTGGATAACCCCATATATTGACCATCCCTGTTTTGAAAATCTGTAACATATGTATTGTTGGTGTGATCCTGTTTATGTAATTTCTTTTATTTGTTTTTGCTTGTATTTTTTACTCCTCAAGTTAAAATACAAATAAATAAGTACAAAAAAGAAAAGGAGAGGAATACTTGTACAGATAGATGTTCACACACCTTATCAGTGTGGTTAAGTCTCCTATGTAAGGAGATGCCATGGTATGTATGAGTCCAAAATATTCTGCTATAATGAAATAGAACAATGAGAGGATTGTTAAGGTGCTACTTTCCTGTGTTCAGCCCCCAAAACTCTATATATTAATAGAGTTTTCTAGGACCCCACAAAGGAGGTCCTATAGACCTTATTTTCACCGAACCCGAGAGTCCAGGTAGCCCACTGGGGTCATGTAGAATCAGGTCCTTCTGTTCTAGGAAACATCAACCCTCTTCTGTTGGAAACGCTTCAGGAATCCCTGACGGATCTGCTTAGATTTGATGCAGTACACGATGGGGTTCATGAGGGGTGGGACCAAGAAGTGCAGGTTGGCCATGAGCACTGCCAGAGCAGGGTAGCTGTGCTTCTCCACTCGGTGCAGCACAGACAGCCCAAGCTTGGGCAGATAAAAGATGAGCACAATGCAGAGGTGTGAGACACACGTGTTGAGTGCCTTGAGCCGTTCCCCGGGTGACGCAATACCCAGCACAGTCCGCAGGATCAGGAAGTAAGAGAGCACGATGAGAGAGGAGTCAAGGCCCAGGGAGAAGAGGATGGACACCAGGCCAACCAAGCTATTGATCTGGATGTCTGAGCAGGCCAGTCCCACAAGGTCACAATGCAGGCAGTAGCAATGAGAGAGCTCACTGACAGGGGGGAAAAGCAGATTCTGCAGGAGGATGGGTCCTGGAAGGTTGAGCAGAACAGCCCTAACCACAATGGCAGCCCCAACTTTTGCCACAGCTGAGTGGGGAAGGATTGTGGCATAATGTAAAGGGTCCCGGATGGCAATAAAACGATCAAAGGCCATGGCCAGCAGCACACCCGACTCCACATAGGTGAAAGCATGGATGAAAAACATCTGTGCTGCACAGAGATCAAAGGGTAGCTCCCGAGCTCCCAGCCAGAAAAGCTGCACCATGGTGGGGAAGGTGGAGGCACAGAGCCCCAGGTCCGAAGCGGCCAACATGGACAGGAAGATGTACATGGGTTCGTGTAAGACTGGATCTGTGCGAATCATGAAGAGGATGATGCTGTTACCCACAATGGAAACAGCACAGATAAGGTTGATGGGGATGGAGACCCAGTGCTGAGAGGCCTCTAGACCCGGAAACCCAGTGAGGAGGAAGATGGAGTGAGCAGAAGTGCTGGCGTTGCAGGAAAGCATAGTGATTCCAGGAGGGAGTTGTCCACCCTAGGAATAAGAGGCATTCACTCATTTGGGATCCTTTATGAAGTCCCTCCAGAGAGTGGGGTGGCAGTGACTCATAACCCCTCCTAGGCCAGGATAGAAACACTATTATCCCTAGAAGCTTCTGGATAATTTGACTTTCTTTCTCTGAAAGAATTTATGTATAAGGTACTATTTAATACGTCTTCTGAGTTGAGTTGATATCTGTCTATGCCCATAGTTGTTTTGTTAGACACTAGAAGTGTGGGCCTAAACAACTTCGTTTTTTCACTTTAGCTAAACTTTTAAAGCTTTCTCCCTAGGGTGTCTTCTCCAACTAAATACTGAAGTAAACAATTTTTCATAGAAATTTAAAACAGTGTTTGGAACAAAATCTTTAGGCTCCATTTCTATTCTTAGAAGCAGATTTCCATCTAATATCTGTTAACAAGTACATCTAAAAGGACACATTCAGACATGTAACATATTTTCAGAGACGTCCTGGTTATTTACTCTTCAGGTGCTGTTATAAAGCTAAAATTTTCTGTATTCCTTTTCTAAAATTGACTTTGGCCCAAAATAAGTTCTTTTTATTATTTCACTTTTAATTACTGTTTTAATGCATGAATTTATTGGATATCATTTAATATTCACTACATTTGTACAGTGTGCCATGATCTAATGATCCAATCAGAATAGTTAACATTTACAGTTCCTTAAACTTTTTTTTATGTTGAGACAGAGACTGAAACTCATGATGTAGCTAAGGTTGGACTCAAATGCAAAATCCTCCTGCCTTAGCCTCCTAAGATTTTAGGTGGGCACCACCAAACTCAGATGTAAATTTTGGTTGATATTTAATAATTGCATAGATCTTTGGGGTATAGTGTGATATTTTATTTTTATTTTTTATTTATTTATTTACTTTATTGTATTTGGTGTAGGGTCTCACCATGCAGCTCAGACTCCTAGTGATCCTCCTGTCCTCAGCCTCCCCAGAACTAAGGCCGCAGGTGTGCACCACCACGCTGGGTCTTGGTGGCCGGTTCAGCACACCCAGGGGTGGGGCCAGGATGGCATGTGGTGTCCAGGATCCAACCCAGTCCCTGCGCTTGCCTAAGCAGGCACTCAATCACTGAGCTATCTCACCAGCCCAATATTTTAATGTAATACATACTCATCAAAATAACTTTTTGTTCTTCTTCTTCCTCTTCTTCTTTTTTTTTTTTTCCAGAGCTGGGGATTGAACTCAGGCCCTTGTGCTTGCCAGGGAAGCACTTACTCCATTGAGCCATTTTCCCAGCCCCAAAATAACTTCTTTAAAGATGATACAAATTTTTCTCCTGCAAAGATGTTAGTTTAAAGAAGTATTCATTTTTGTTAATCTTTCTTTCCCAAATTTACCTTCACCTCAATGGCTGCTTCAAGCTTGTGAATTTGATTCTGACTCTGCCTTCAAAACAGCCCTGTGACTATGGACTCAACTGAAAAGAAAGTTCCTCTTAAATATCTTTCTCAGCCCTCTTACTGTAAAGCTTGTTATGAGAGGGCCCACTGCCTCAGCTGTAGGAAGAAGTCTGAGTTTAAATGTTGAAGGACATCATATAGAGAGAGATAACATGAGCTTCCAGAACCCCGGATTAATATTATAGCAAAGAGCCCAGACAGGATTTCCTGAGCCCCTCTCTTCTCATAACCTTACAAAACACTTTTAGCCTATGCATTCTTAACTTCTCTCCTCAGAACAAGATGTTTTTGTACTAAGCACCTCACATTGGTTTGCATTTAAGATTGAATGGATCCCCAGAATCTGATTCTTCCCTTTTCCCTAAAGCTCGCTGCCCAGGACCTGATATTTAATGCCTCCCTTCATTTTTTTTGCTATACATAATATACCACTCTCCCCAAAAACTTCATATGTCCTTTCACTCTGTAATATATTCTCCAAATCAACAATTTTTAAACTGTCTTCTCCTCTCAGATAGCAATGAAACTAATCTCACTGCATCATCATTTCCCTGGATATTAAAATCTTCACTGTCCCAGTTTCTTCAGGATTCCTGTGTTATGATTTATCTTTCAAACTTCCATAAAAATGATTCTCGAACATTGATGAAAATACAAGTATGAACACTTAAACTAGTGTGTGTATACAAAGAAAAAATGATCACCAATGATTCTTTGACACATGCAGGACCAAATTTGAGGAAAATCTTTCTACTGCATCCAAAAGAGGAAAGAGCTTGCCCACCCTACATCACTGATGTTTTCAATCTCCTTTCCCATAACTGTTATACATTCTCTATGTCATGAAAGATCTTTCATGACAACTTACAGAATTTGCCATTTTTATAATTTTAAAAATATTTTATTGGAACACACTATATAAATGGAAAAGTCTAGATCAACAAACAGAATATCAGCTCCCAAAGCTTTTTTTTTTTTTTTTTTCAGAACCAGGAATTGAACTCAGGCCCTTACACTTGCCAGGGAAATGCATATTCCACTGAGCCATCTCCTCGGCCCCACGCAAAGCTTCTTGTGAACTCTTCCAGCCAATCACCAATATCCTATCTTTTAATATGATTGATCTTGCTTATTTTTGAATTTTATGTAATTATAATCATCGGACAAGTCCATAGTGCTGCATGATTTGTTCATTCTTATTGCTGTGTAGTTTCCCCACTGTAAGACCCTGTTAGAATATATTTGTTATTTCTACTGTTGATAGATATTTGAATAGTTAACTTTGAAGCTAGCGTAAGTAATGCTGCCATAAATACTCTAGCGTGTCTTTTGTGAGCACGTGTATGCATTTCTGTTGCGTGTACACCCAGTAGAATCAGCCTATCATAGATTATTATTATCATCATGGATTATGCATATTTACCTCTAGTAGATTCTTCCAGTTTTCAAAAGCAACTGCATCAATTTGCACCCCCACCAACGCTGTAGGAGAGTTTGCTCACATCCTCATCGATGCCTTGTGTTGCCGATCTATTTAATCATAGCTATGCTATAGTGTGTAGGGCTATCACAACATAGATGTCCCTCTATCCACTGTTCCAAAGGACCCGCACATCACTGTGGTAGAGTTAAGGTCACTGTAGTCCAGCCTCTTTTTTCTAATTCTTTTTCTTCACATTCCTTGCCCTCTGATACTCCTTTTGGATAAAATTTCTTAAATAATAACAAGAATCAGAGAGTTGCATCCACTTCACACACATAACTTTACTTCATCCCCAAGCCCTGTGATGTATTTTTCAAATTTCTGATGTAGAATCAGCACTAAAAGAGTCTAAGTGCCTCTCAGGCTCTATTCCCATGAAGTCAGTAGTAGAATCAGGATTTAAATCCCAGTCAGCCTAAAGACACAAGCTACTCAGGTAATAAATATATAAGGAAAAAATGTCTCTGACTCGTGGCACCTCCTGATTAATTGATTCTGGCCCAAGGCTGGCTTTGTGTCCTGCCCCTCCCACTTTATTTCCTTTCAAGCAGGTAAACAGAGGTTTTAGAGAGAAGCAAGTTCATCCACTCAAAGGAACAGCCCCAGACCCCTGTGCTTCCTGTCATCCCAGTGTTTCCAACATTTGTACACAGGCCGGGGCTCCACCTCTGCGGGCAGCAGTGAGGTTACTGTCTCCATCCCAGCTGCACCCAGATCCAGAAATGCAGAGTGTCTGACCCAAGAATCCTCCCACTGCTGTTCCAGTGCTGCAGGGATGATGAGGAAATTCACCGTAAACCTGTCTTCTTCATATAATAAAATACAGTAATATTGACTGACAGGGTGGCTGTGAACATAGCAGGTATTTATCAAACTATAATGGTAACCAGTGTCTCATGAAATCTCCCTTCCTCCACAACCACTGGGTGGCACGTTTTCCTTTGTACAGATGAAAAAATAAAGCCTGACAGATGAGGAATCCTGTCAGCGGCCACATTAAGAATATGTATTGCCAGGCTCAGGTTCCGGGGTTCAATCCCTGGCTGTACCAGCCCTGCCCCCAGGGCACGCTGAGATGATTGAGACTAGGTGTGGGGTACATACCTGTAATTCCAGATCTTAGGAGACTGAAAACGAGGATCACTACGAGTCGAATCTGTGTAGTGAGACCTTGCAGGCCTTGTACTAAATTTTAAAAAACTTTTTAAATGTATTGCAAATATATACAAAAGGAGAGGAGGGGAAAGAGGAGAAGGGAAAATGGAAGGAGGAATAGGAGGAGGAAGAAAGGGAAGGGGAGGACAGAGGGAGGGGAAGGGGAAAGAAGAAGGAGAAGGAGAGGAAGGGACTCAAGAGATGGGTGGAGGGGAGAGGAAGGGAAGGGAAAGGGAACAACAAAAGAAATTAAGACCATTGTGTATATGTACCAACGCCACACAAGGGATGGAAACATTATGTACTATGAACATGTACTAATAAAAATCTGTTTTATGTCTTTGGAAGTGAAATAAAAATGTGATACTACATGCCTGTAATTACAGCAGTCTGGGCGAGGAGGAGAAATGTAAGTCTGATGTGGCCTGGGAAGCAAGAAGTTAGTGAAAGCTTGTCTCAAAATTTAAAAATACAAAAGGCAAAATGAAAACAAGTTTGAGCTCAGCCCAGGCATTTTTCAACTTAGCAAGACCTTGTTTCAAATTAGAAAGAGCTAACGATGCAATTCAGTCCAGAAACTGGGAGTTCAATTCCTAGTACTGTACCACTCCCCCTCCACGCCCCCAAAAAAAGGAAAGCCGAATGCAGTTGTCCATGCCTGTAATTCCAGCCACTCTGAATTCCGAAGCAAGATCTAAGTTTGAGGCCAGCTTGAGCAACTCAGCAAAACCTTGCCTTTCAAATTTTAAATAAATAAAAAGAGGGCTAGACATATAGCTTAGTGGGTAAACACCCCTGGTCCCAGGTTCTATTCAAACAGACAGACAGGCAGGCAGATAGACAGACAGACAGACAGACACAGAGGATAAAGGAAGGAGAGAGGAGAAATGAGGAAAGGAGGGAAGATAGGAAGGGAAAGGAAGGGGAGGAAGTAGAAGAGACTCTATTAAATCCCAAACCATGCATCTATCTGTTCTCATCTCTAAACTTTTTGTGTAAAAATGTTATTTCCTGTTTAACTTTTGATGGTTATAAAGATTAAATGAAAAATATAATAATGATAATGAGTTTATCATTATCATTAATGAGTTTATCAAATACTGCCTGGCCCATAAACACTAACGTGCCTTCAACGTATTGAGGATTTACTACCCTATGGTGTGGGTACAATTATTCCCACCTTGCATATAGGAAAACTGAGGCACCCAGCCATTGTATAGCTGGCCCAAGGTCCTGAAGTTAGGAAGTGAATGAACCAGAGTACAGCTCCCAGGAGCCTGGTTCTAGAGCCATTGTGTAATGCTGCATCTTTCTGCTCGCTATGATAGTTTTTAATAGTATCAATGCTGAAAATATTACCTAGAGGATGAACTAAGGTGGCACAGTCACAGAATCTCCTCCTGCACCACTCCTTCCTTGTCCTCGACCATTTATATGCATTAACCCCTGACAGTACCTGTAGGGCAGTCCTAAGAAAAAATCAGGAGCCCATGTCCTCAGGGTATGTCGCACTCTGTGTGAATGGTTGGCAGAGTATTTTCTCCTCAAAGCAATAATGTTCTTGAGAATAACAAAGAAACTTGACAAAACTATGTGGAGAAGAAAAAGAATAGAGACAAATGATGGATGGATGGACGGACGGACGGACGGACGGACGGACGGACGGACGGACGGATGGATGGATGGATGGATGACTAGAGAATCAAACACAATGCAGACTGTTCTGAGGAGGTAGGAAAATTACTCCCTGTCCTACCATCCTATTCAGCCAGGTTTCAGAAGACTGTAAATAGCACAAAGACTGTTTGTTTTGTTTGTTTGTTTGTTTGTTTGTTTGTTTGTTTGTTTGTTTAAAATGAGGGAAGTCTAGCCCCAAAAGCTGAGCTATGAGTTCTGAAAAGAAATTACCCAATTTGGATGAGGAAAAAGACAAAAGCAAGAAGGGGGAAAGATATATTCATGTATGTACACAGGATAGTTCAGATAATGATACTGCTGATTTCTGGTGGTCTAGTGAAAGGAGCAACTAATGCTTAAATTTTTTAATGTATTAATTTATTTTTCTTCTTTTTAATTTGTGTGTGTGTGTGTGTGTGTACTAGAGATTGAACTCAGGACCTGCGCTTCCCAGGCAAAAACTTATTGTACTGAGCTATCTCCCTGGTCCCTTTCTTTTTAATTTCTTATAACTTTCTTACCAAAAAAAAAAGTTGCAGGTTTATATCTCATAACCTAAACAACTAATCTGAAGATAACATTATGCAATACAACAACCACTGTAGAATTCCTATTACTTTGTTTAACTAAATTTTGTATCACTTCTTTTTTTTTACTACTTTGTATTCTTTAAGTAAAAAAATAAAAAAATTAAATTAAATTTAAAAAAAGAAATTACCCAATTTGAAAAAGGCTGAAGACCTTCCTCCAACAAGAAGGTTTCTATGACAACCAAGCATCCAGCTCTAGCACTCCAGGGAATAGGAAGCTTTAAGCTCTGGCTTTGCCAGCTGAGTGCTGGAGCCAGAAGAGAAGTTATAGTAACATAGGCCCTGATGCTGCAGCCCTACCCCAGCTAAAGACTAACAGGAGCGAGGAACTCAAGTTTTCTCTGTGCCCATGACTTTGATGTCCTTTAACTAAAAATAGGTCTAACACTGCTCCACTCAGAAATAAAATTAGCATAAACCTGTCCAGATCAGATACCTGTAGCCAGAAAAGCATAGACTAGCTTCAGGATCTCCAGATCCCATGTTATAATTCAGATCCCCTCTATCTCCCATTGCTTTCCAACTGTTTGAATATGGTATTATGTTGTAGAAGTGAATGCAGGATGTGCTGGGGGACATGTCCTATTCTCCATACCTCCTCCTTCTGTACATTGCTTACAAACTGAGAGATACCCAAGGCCACTGTTGAGTATTTGCACAGGACTTAGTTAAAAGTTGTCAGTGAAATTGCAATGGGATCTTTTAAAAGAACATCCAGGCAAGCAGGTGTATACCTATAACCCCAGCACTCAGAAGGCTGAGACAGGAGGATCACTGCAAGTTCAAGGCCAGCCTAGACTATATAATGAGTTCAAAGCCAACTTGAACTGCATAGTAAGGCCCTGTCTTGGAAAAAAAAAAAAAAACTGGAATATCTCATAAGGTTTTATTTTGTTCATGAATTTTGGATCTATATAGAAAAATTCATCATTATTTGATCCTATCAGTCTTTTTTTTTTTTTCTCTTAGGACCATGATTTAATCTCTTTAAATATTGTAGGCAGAAGATTCCCTTTAAATCTGCCCATATAAATGGAGCTTATTTTGAAAGTTGGCAATAAACCTCCTTCATTAGGTTTAATATATAAAACAAAGGACTAGAACGGACAGGAATATCACTGAGCTTAAATGGTGGAGAGGAAGAAGGGGCTTGTGGGTAAATCACGGGCACCTGTGAATATCTAGACCTTGGCCTCTGTACTCTTCCCTTAAAACACATAAACCTAAAGGTATCTGAGCAACTCCCAAATGTGGCCTAACTTCCTTGGATGTCTTTAAGAGCACTCTGAGTGTCTTCAATCACATGTGTTAAAAGCATTCATCTCTCTGGCTTTTCTTGGTTGGGACAGATTGGCCCGTTGCATGTAATGAATCCTAGGAAAGTGGCACGGGGCTGAAAGCATGGTCTAGGTCCAGACTGTCTGGGTTTGAATCCTGACTTGACTACCTGATATTTGTAAGACTGAGCAAATGCTTTAATCCTTTTATATCCTACTTATCCTAATTTCTAAGAAGGAAGTAATAAGAATCCTATCTCTGAGTTTTCATGAGGATCAATGCATACATCCAGAAATCCGAAGTGTTAACTGTGGTCACTTGTTACTCAGCTGACAGCCTTCTCGGTCTGACTTGAGAAATGAGCTCCCCACCACCACTGCCCAATTTAATGTGAATATGCCATCGAGGAGGGTGGTCAGGCAGTCAGACCCCAGACGGAGGCCGGCCAGTACTCTAGCTGGTCTCTAACCCGTCCCACAATGCAGCATTCCTAACAGATTCTGCCTATGTTAGAAACAGCCACGGTGCATGATCCTGGAGAACAATCCATGGATTGTTTTTCCCAGACTTGACCAGCTGGTTGAGAATTGGAGAGGAGCAGTGCTTCTGTTCATCATAAGGGTGATGGCATCCTTGGCCCAGACCAACAAGAAATAGTGGATCAGGGAAAAGGATTATAATGTACTAAGAGCTCTTGTGAAGTTTGTTATAACAGAGGGATCAGTTACAAGAGGAAGATTTTACAGCAACTCTTGCTCCCAAGAAGTCAAGGAGGGAAGCTGCTGAAGCAAATGCCATTCTGTTTTTCACACAGGCAGAAATGTTATTTCATGACCTTGGTGAGTGAGCAGTGGCCTCAGACCAGACCCTCCGAAGATAAGCTTCATCCCTACACTCACCACAGCTCCAGATCTTGTGGCTCCTCTCATCTGTTCCTCTGTGAAAAGCATTTCTTGCAGTGTCAGTAAAGGCCAGTACTTTATAATCTTCCTGGTGAAGGTTGGGAAATAACAGGTCTGCTGGGACCCAAGTGCAAATCCATGAGATTAACAAAGCTAAAACTTCCTGAGCCCCCTGAGTTCTGGGCCAGGCAGCTCTGGGACTCAGGAAGAAGCATCAGGCAGTGTGTCCTGGCGACTTGGACCAGCAGGGGGCCAAGAAGACACCCAACACAGGGCACCTACTCTCCCCAAAAAGTGACCTCTATGTATTAGATGGTGACCAAACAGAGGTAGGTGGGATGGTGGGATGCAAGAAAATAACTAGAAACCAGGGCACACTCTGTGCTGGGGAAACAGAGGCCATGAGGAATTTCTGCCCTTAAAAAGAATGACTTCAGACTTTTACCAAATTTTGCCAAAGAGGTATCAGAGCTATCAGACAAAGAGATGTGCGTGAATGTTTTAGATGCGGAAAGTATGTTAGAGAGGAAAAAGAGATTCTCTACCTAAATTTATAGTTGTTTGTAAGGATCAAGGATGATTGAAAATAAGCCAATACTAGTGAAATAATCTCTCTCTCTCTGTCTCTCTCTCTGTCTGTCTCTCTCTTTCCTCTTTCTCCCTCTCTCTCCCTCCCTCTCTCTCTCTCCCTTTCTCCTTCTCTCTCTCCCCCCGCCTCCCCCTGCCTCTCTAATACCCTGGGAAATCATGCGTGAGGCATGATGTAGTGGAAAAGCTGTGATCTGTTTCTGGATCTGTCACTTATTAATGAGAAAATGATTTCCTTGAGCCTTTTTCCAACAGGAAATTAAAGGTTGGTTTTGCTAACCCATCCAACTGTCACACTAACTTTCCCTGGCTATTCATGGTCAGAGCTTGTTGAGGAATTTTACCATTTTTTATTATTATTTTAAAGAAGAAGAAAAGTAAAATTAAAAATAAAACGAACTTTCAAAACAAGGGAATTTTAATAAACTTTCTATATTGAAAATAATTTAAAATGCACAGAGAAGTTACAAATACAGAATTTTTATATATCCTTTACCTGGCTTCCTTTAATGTTACATCTATATTATACTATGTTAACCATAGTGTCAAAACAGAGAGGTCAACATTAGCACATTACTATTTACCAAGTTCAGACTTTATTTGCATTTCACCAGTTGTTCCACTAATCATTTTCCTGTTCCAGGATCCAACCCACTATATTCCATGACATTTAGCTAGGTCTCCTTAGTCTCCTCTGACCTATGAGTTTCTCAGTCCTATTCTACTGTAAAACATACATTATCTAATAATCTGTGAAAAAAAATAATCTGTGAAGCAATTCACAAACACTGGAGTTCCTTTTTTTACTGTGATCCATCTAGAACTTAGCCCGGAAAGGCTGTGTCTTTTTGAAACTGGATCTGACTCCTTATTCAGTGTAGGAAAGCTCTGCATTAGTTTGCATCTTTTTGTTGCCTCACTTTCCTTTTCCCCAACTGATTACTTTCCCTTGCTATGATTGGCTTCTTAACAATTGATCGTTAGCGCTATGGTTTGTCTCTAGTTGTCCCCTGCAAACCCTGCGAAAGTTATCATCGGGCAGACTTGCCTGAAGAGGCAACCAGTGGCTTGAGGGGCGGAGCGTGAGGGGCGGGGCCTGAGGGCTGAGGCCAGGGAAGCAAACCATCAAACTGGCTGGCCTGTGCTTTCTCAGAGGTGGGGAGGGTCATCCTGGACACAGCAGCGCCCCAGCCTCTCCTCCAGTGTCTTTTTCCCCCCCCAAACAGTTTCCAAATGGGTATTTTATCAGATTGTTTGAACATTAAATTTATCCTCCTTTGCAATCCAAAATAGTTACCTGAAGTTGGCTGTTCTGTGTGTGTCTAGATACTTTTATCATGTATCTGTTTTCCTAACGTCTTTGGCAGAACTGTTTTGGGGGACATTGACTGCCACAATGCAAGTCAGGAGAGAGCTTTGATTTTGTGCTGCCAATTTTGAGCATTTAAAATTTAATTTGGGTTGTGGCTTTTTTGTCTTTGAAGTCTGCATTTTTATTTTTCTCTATCCTCTAACTCCAGAGTTCTTTCTCCCCCTCCCCATTTCTACATTCACAGTTAAGCCATATTATCAGGAAAGGCGCCTTGAGGGAGAGACCAGGTGGGAGCTCTGACCCTGGTCAGTGTTTTCCCTAGAATAATTTAAAAAACAAAAAAAGCTGAACCTAAAGAGCATCTTTCATTTTTCTTTTTAAACATTTTTTGTGCTGCATGAAATAGACAGACTTCAGTTAGTTTGTGAAATGCAACATCTAACCCTTGTTTTCTGAGGAAAAGAAACTGCAATGACTTAAGTTGAGAATGTGGATACCACTGCACTCACACACACTCGTTCTCAGACCGCAAAGCCCCTCGCCCTCTGCCCCACGACAGGACCTTGTGGCAAAAGGACAGTGAAGGCAGACTTTCGGCCCAGGCTGGCTTTCTCCTCAGTAGCACAGGCCAGGCTGCCTTTACAACACAGCACCACAGCAAGCCCAGTCCCTCCTGTTCTCCCAAACCAGCCACTCCACTCGGCACTGGCCACAAGACAGAAAAGTTAGTCCTAGCCCCTCCTGGAAAGAGACTGCTTCAACAAGCCAGCAAATCCACTGCTCCTCTCCTCCAGGACGGCCACATCAGGGTTTCCTAGAGGTCAGGGCTCACTTAGCTGCTAACAGCGCTGCTGGCGGGATTCCCAGTGTGCTGTGTTTTCAAGCCTCACTCACTCATCCTCTCACTCCCGCTCAGCATCCGTGCACACTCCTCACTTCCGGGTTTTTCAAAAGATTGGAGATTGCCAGTGGGGGTCTCAGGTTATCTTCCTGGTGGTAATAGATCAAGCTTGGTTCCTCAGTTTCCTCAGCTTTTCAGTTGCCCGTCACAAGGATTTTTGCTTTGTTAGTCTTCAATCTCCGCACTTCAGTTAACAGTTCTTGGATCTTGAGCCAGGCTTCTACTAACTTCAGCACGTCCTTCCCAAACGCTGTGTATGAGTCCTCTATCAGGCCAGCAACGCAGGCCTCCGGTAACTGTGAACTAAATAAACCTTTCTTTCCCTCACTGTGAGTGTCAAGTATTTGTCCCAGCAACAAGAGAAGGGTAACTAATACAGTTAGTTTTATCCTCCCTTGACTGCACCTGGAGGACCTGCTGGATTTCTGTCCATTGTTCACAGTGCCAGACAGAGCCCGTCCCTCAGCCAGTAGGCTCGCAGTCAGACCTGGGAGGAGGAAGGACACCTGGTGGGATTCCACAGAATGAGAGTCACATCTCATTGGCCAGCGATCATCCCAGGGAGAGCTAGCCCCTTGTTAAGTCAGGCTTATCCACAGAAATGGATCAAGAGAACACACAATTGTAACAGGGCATTTATTAAATTGGCTCACACAGTCACAGAGCTGAGAAGTCCCACGATGACCATGCACAGGCTAGAGAGACAGAGAAACAAGGACAGATCAGTCTGGACCCCCCAAAGCCTCAGCACAGAACAGAATCCAGTGGTGCAGCCCATCTGGACTAGAAGATGCCCCCGAGAGAGAGAGAGAGACTGGTACAAACCCATATCCTAAGGCTGAAGAACATGAAGTCTGATGCCCATGGCCTGTAGCAGGAGAGACTTGTACCACTAAGAGGGGGAAATTGCAAGCAAGAGGAAGTCCTCACTATCCAAGCCCACAGCCTATTAAATGGTACTGCCTGTGCTCAGGACATATCTCTCCCACACGCCAATCTTCTCTGGAAACACTCTCGGGCACACCCAGAGGAATTCTTAACCAGTTCTCTTAGAGCCTCAATCTAGTTAGCCTCCAAAGCTAAAGATTTACTTCCTGTACTTTCTGATGCTATCATTTGACCCACAATGGCTGCTTAAAAATACAGAACCTAAGTTACGCCCTACAACATGCTTTATCCAAATGCATATACAGCTGGCCGGCACTTCTGGCAGGCTGAGGGTAAAAGAGGGGTGCAAGAGAATCTGAGATGTACAACAGATTGGTGTTTTGTATTCAGGTCACCCTGAAACACAATGATGAAGAAAAATCTTTCCAGTGGACACAGCTTTACACAAGTGATTATCCACTTTGCGTGGAAGAAGAAATGAATTTACATATAAGTATATGAGTTTTTATAAATTGCTGCCTTGACTCTCAAACAGAGAGTTGTCTTATGCACAAGGTGCTAAATGAGATTGAAAGATTAATGACAAAGTATCACAATTTGAATATGTGTTATCTCCTCTTTTCCTCAAATAATTCTGTAACCTAAAAAAGTAAAATAATATTGTCATTGTACTGTTGACTCATGTGCAGTCTTCAAAAGCTAATTCATCTTCATGTGGTTGATTAGATTTTATATAAAGTTCCCCATAAATATATGATTTTTGGAGAGTAGTACCAATTCCTTGTTTTTCATTCTTGTTCTTTAGAACTGTAGATGATTATAAAGGGTAACAATGACTAAGTTTCTGTATTGCCTTTAGGAAGGCATCATTTAGTCAAACTATTTTTATTATTTTTGTTGAATGACAGAGTTTAGGAAAATAAACTATAAATCTATAACAAATGAGTATGTGTTATCTCTATGAGTGTGAACATGTTTTTGCTCATGTGAATACCCACCAGAGAGCATGTGCTGTAGAGGAGGTGTCCTTGATTTGGCAAATAAGATGGCCCATCCTGTGGGTATTGATCAGCTTCTGTCCCTGTCACTGGTTGATTGTTTAATGGACTTGTGTTCAGGTGTAAGGACTACAGTGGCCAACAGATGAGCCTTAGCAAGGGGAAATCCATGGTGTGGAGCTCAGTCAGAACTTCTATCCCTGTTGCTGTGGTTACTTGAATTTAAAAGGCCAACAACTCTAAGTCTAATTTTTTCCACTGTTTCTCATGGGATCTAAACAATCTTCTAGTGCAATTTGTTTTTATAAAACATATTATGTTCCAGAGACATATTTTGTCATTATATTGCTACCCCCTCATTATATTGTTACCTTCAGCTAATCACTTATGGATTTTTGCCATCATGCTATTGCATAAACCATCCCTTTCAACCAAAGATCGGATTTTATAATTAAGAGTCTTCATAATGGGAGCACCCTGCGGAATTTCCCTTATGTGCATCACATCAGCCAGAAGCTCATGGCCAGCAAAACTGGGGTAAGCTACTGTAAAAGCTGTCTGCACCGACTTGGAAACTCCACCTGCTATGATCTGAGTGCTCATGCTCCCACCGTTCATGTGTTGACACTATGTTGGCACTCTCACTATGGTGAGAGTATGAAAATATAATTACTTGTAAAGGAGGCTTAAGTTAGCCCCTCTGCCTGTCCACACCAAATTCAATAAGGCCCTGTGCTTTGAGAAAAGAGTAGGCCCTCAGACACCAAATCTTCTGGTGCCTAGATTTTGGACTTTGCAGCCACCAGAACTATAGGCAATCAATTCCTGTTATTTATAAATTACCCAGTTCAAGGTATTTTGCTGTGGCAGTAGAAAAGAACTAAGACTACACCTATGAGACTGAGATACCATATAGCCTAGTACATTATTAAATTAGCAGCACTTAAGGGTATTTTTCATGTCCAGTATAAACACAACTCTGAGAACATCAAGAGAGGAGGTAGAAGTAGCCCCTCTGACTGTCAAACTAGTAACTTATTCATAGAACATTTTCTCCCCATTCTTCAGCATAGGCTCAGCCAACTTGGCAGTCAGTGTGTCTTGCAAAACTCTTCTGTCATTTCTGGTACAAATACCTGACACCCAAAATGAAGAATGGAAAGGTTTATTTAGCTAAAAATCAGTGGAAGTTTCAGTTCATACTCAGCTGGCTCCAAGGCAGCACAGGGCAGAGAGCAGCCATTCATAGCAGTGGCAAGGAGCAAGAGAGCAAAGTGGGTGCAGTCGCTCAGGCAGCTAGTTAGTCTCTCTCCCCTCCTTATACTGCTATGCAAATTACCCACCCCAGGCTAGGGTGTAGCACTCTCACCTGCAATCCCAGCACTGAATCGAGAATCAGTCACAAACTCCAGAAGCTGCCCACCCCATGACTGTATGAGGCTTTGGGAGAACACCTAGACATAAACCGTAACATAGTGAAAAAGGGTAAGCCTTCCCATCAGGGAAAGCACCCTGATTCCAATAAGCAGAACTCTGCAAAACCCCTTGGCTCTTTGGAGCTTCTTAAGCCACTGAAGACACAGGCAGGGGAACAGCTTTTCTATGCTAACCAGAATGACTCAGGCCTACTACTAAGGCAAACTAGGATCGCTGATGTATGTAGGGATAATGAGGATGACCTCTAAGACCCAAAGTATGTGGTGCAATGAAAAACATATCAGTGTTTAAATGTAAAACACTTCAGTATAATAAAAGACACATTTCAGTTAATTACAGAGATCCATTGGTCTCTCAGTGTGGTTTGTTGTACCCAGGGAGAAATAGAATGAAGAAAAGGTAAAAAAGAAGACTAAAGTTGGTTTAGGTGATGGCTCCTGTGCTTGGTTGGCAAAGGGACCAACACACAGAGGTAAAAGCCTTTATTTATACCTTTACAAAGTTGCAAGACCCAAGGTTGCCTAGCTACTAACAGCCCACACCCACACCAGCCAGGCAGGATGTTTTCCTCAAGACTGAAGTAGGTTGACTGCTTTAGGCCATGAGGCCTCATCCTGCCCTCCCACAAAGGATCAGTTTCCAGCATTAGTGACTCCCAACAGTTAATCCTCCTCAAACTTCTCTCCCCTTACTTGGAACATACTTAGCCCAGGTTCTTGCCACTTTCTGAAGCAGTTCTGGAAGTCCTCTTCTATGAGGCTCTTTCCAAGGCTACCACAGTGTCCTAAATCAATTCAAAACATTCACGGCCATTTCCGTCAATCAAAAATGTCATGCTGTGTCTTCATCCACCTTATTCACCAAATCAGGCACCAGGCAACTTCTGGCTCTTCCCCAAAGTCAACATGACCATGGAAAGCACGATCAAAATGACCTCGGAAAACATTTTGAATCAACTCAGGACAGGAAAACAGCTCCAAAGTGCAGCTAAAAATATAAAAGAGTACTTCTAGAACTTCTGGAGAAAGGAGTGAGAAGGGTAGGATGTGCTCCAAGGGGAGCAGTGTGAGGGGCACATGGTAAAATGTTTTTTTTATTGTGATGAAGTTTTTAATTTAAACATCCATCATACTTTTCAACCACATCTCAGATACACTGGAGAGACTACTCCTTCCTGTTCTCTAGTAACAATAGCCAATGCAGGGCCAGTGAGATAGCTCAGTGGACTAAGCACCTGCTTAGGCAAGCACAGGGATGGGAATTCGATCCTGAGCACCACATGCCATGCCGGCCCCATCCCAGGGTACGCTGAGCTGGCCACCAAGAGGCATGGTGGCATACGCCTGGACTCCCAGCATTAGGGAGGCTGAGAACAGAAGGATCACTGATTCTGAGCTGTGTAGCAAGACCCTGTACCAAATACATTAAAAAATAATAATAATAAATTTAAAACAAAAAAATAAATAGCTAATGTGCAGGGCAGGAACATTAAGGACACTGATTCTTTAGGAATCAAGATTTGGGTCACTTTATCAAGAAAAGAACATGGAACTGCTGGCAGTGAGAAGAGCGGAAGTTATAACTACTGTGTGTCTACTTTGCTAATTTATCAGTATGCATAACTTAGATGAAACAACCCTTCCTATTGAGTAGTTAAGTAAACTGAAGCTTAGATGGGCACCACACTACTAAGTACCAGAGTCAGCACTGAATCCACGTCAGCTGTACAGAGACCTGGGTGCTTTTCTATCCCTCAACAATGGCTTGCTCTGTGCCTCTAGGAAAACAATAAAGGACCGAAGCAAAGTCATATCTGAGTGTCTTCAAACCCATGTCCAGAGCTCTTCTTTGTTTTTGTTTTTGTAAGATTTATTTATTTGGTATAGGGTCTCACTACATAGCTGGTACTCATAATGGTCCTCATGTCACAGCCTCCCCGATGCTGGGATTGCAGGTATGCACCACCACGCACAGTTTCAGGGCCAGCATAGAACGGGGTCAGCATAGCTGTGGTACCAGGGATCAAATCCAGGTCTTTGTGCTTGCCAGGCAGGCACATAAACTTCCAAGTTATCTTCCCATCCCTCTTAGATTTTGTTTACTTTGTTTTTGTTTCCTTTCTGGAGCTGTTTATGTGCCTGAAACTAAATCTGAGTACAGTAGCACAATCTGAACATTAGTCATCTCCTGATGGCCTTGCACTGAGCAAAATTGCTCTTAAAAATAGAACTGGAAATTTTAAAACACGAAGTATTTTTTGTTTTCCTAAATCTATCATAAATATCAGGAAAAGTTAAAATAATGTTTTTCATTGAGTCATAAGGGACCAAAAATAAAAGACAAGGTAACTAATTGGGAAGAAATCCAGAATTCCAGGCCCACCACCGTTCTCCTTTTCTCCTGTGCAGTCTATGATCAGCCCCTTGCAGCTTTTGCTATCTTCAGGATGTCATTAAATGAGGGTCTTTCCTCTACCTTCAGCTCTCATTCCTCTATGCCTACAATGTCACCATAAGAAGGTAGGTTCTCTCTATTCTGTCTTAGTTCCATCCCCTGGTAATGTGAGTGACAACAATTATCCCTATAAGTGGATTCCTAGTTGGTGGTCAACTTGTTACACCCAGCTGAACTGAGCTAAGCATGGTGCTGGGGTTTGGAGCCCACCTGAGGATTGTTGCCAGTAGCATAAGAGGCAGAGCTGG
This sequence comes from Ctenomys sociabilis, assembly GCA_004027165.1. Taxonomy (NCBI): domain Eukaryota; kingdom Metazoa; phylum Chordata; class Mammalia; order Rodentia; family Ctenomyidae; genus Ctenomys; species Ctenomys sociabilis. The sequence goes on from PVKA01005781.1 coordinate 86,190, forward strand.
AGAAGCTGTTGAGAGGCTGTTAGGGAAGCTGCTGGGAGAAGCTGTTCAAGCTGTTGGAAGCTGCTGGTTCTCTTGGCCTACTCTGCTGGAGGACTGTGTCATGCTGGCTTTCCTGGTGAACTTGGCTGTCTTCATCAGAGGAGGAGCTTAGGACCTTTTTGTCACTGACAATGGCTGCAATTCATTTGGGGGGAACTCTGGTCCTCATCATGCACATCATTTTCTGATTCCTGAGGGGTAGATGGAGCACTGCTCAGCCTCATGGAGAAGCTTGTCACGTTGGCTTTCCTGACAAGAACCCAGTTTTCCTCATCCTTAGAGGAGCTCAGGACCTCGCTGTCACCAAGGATGGCTGTGGTACTTTTGAGAGTAGCTCTGGTCCTCACCTTGAGCATTGCTTCCCGGCTCCAATTCAGATCTCTCATCCTGCTAAGACAGAACCTTCATCCTCCTGGCATAGACTTTCTAGCTTCCACCACTACTGACCTTTGGACCTTTTCAGCACAAATCCATTGAAGCAGGCCTGCATGAGATATTGTCATGGGCTCTAGGCTTCCAGTTAGACTTGTGTGAGGCATTGTTTATGGGATCTATGTCTTCAGCTAGACTCATGCAGGATGTTAGCATCCAACCTTTCAGCTGGATTCTTTGGTCTTTAGTGTGTGGACCCTAAAGTGGATTGCCACTTTATTACAATAAAAGTGTGTTCTCAAGTTCTTGCCTTCTTCAAATCCAGCCAAAGTTTTGATGTGTTCTCATGTTCTATACTGACTTCCTGGAGAACCTCTCCCTGTCTGACTACCTGTTACTTTCTGCCTACCTTATCTGACCTCCCAGCAACCCACTCTGAGTTCCTGCACTCTTTGTATATGATTCTTTGGGTGCTTATAAAATAATATTATACAATTTGTCCTATACTGTATTGTTCCCCTTGCAAAAGCCCCAAACTATGAAAACCCCTAAGTCAAATAGCTTAAATAACACAAACTGACACCCCAGCATTACACACAATAACCAAAATGTGGCAGCAACCCAAGAGTCAACAAATGAATGGTTAAACTATATGTACATCTAATGAAATATTATTCAGTATTTAAAAGGAAGGAAATTCTGACATATGATCCTTGAGGGCACCTACAGTAATGAGATTCATAAAGACAGAAAGTAGAAAGATGGTATTGATGCTCTACAGGCCCAAAATGGATACATTTATTGTTTAAAGGTCACAGAATGTCATGTTAAGGTGACAAAAAGTTCTGGAGATAAAAAATGCTGATGATTACACAATAGTGTTTGTTCAATGACACTGACAACTAAAAATAAATTAAGGTGATATCTTTCATAATCACATGAAAGTGATTATTGCAACTGATAATAATCACTATAATCAGACTAGCCCTAGTTTGGTGACAAAAACACAGTTAAGTGCTTGCTAAATGTTAATCCCCTTCTTGCCACTCAGAGAGGTCATGTGTAATAAACCTCTCAGCCTCAGGATTTAATACAATATTAGTCACATGGAAAGGAATTTGTTTCTGGAAGTAGTATGAGAGGCAGATAAGGTAGGCAGAAACTAACAGGTAGTCAGACAGGGCGAGGTTCTCCAAGGAGTCAGTAGGGAACATGGGAACACATCAAAACTGTAGCTGGACATGCCCTTGAAGAATGCAAGAACTCAGGAGCAAATCCACAAGGGCCAGGTTTTTGTACTTCCCTAAGGGACAAATGGAAGCTCCTGATTACTGTACCATCCTTTGGGGATTTCCCATGGAAATAACCCATTATGTCACTAAGAGTGGGCCACCCTCTCTAGCCCATGAAGACAATTAAAGACAAGAATAAAACTACGGATGATGGACCAAAGTTCACAGTGTCATCCACCTGCCTTCCATGCCCTGCTTCACTATTGCAGCAACATTAGCTGAGCAGCTATACTTGTAATCCTATTGGTTGACTATAGTATGACCCGTGGTGTACCCATCTCTGTAAAACACTCTCTAAGAGAAGGCCTCCTGGCAGCCCACTCTAGACATCAACACCACCCCCCACCACCCAGCCCCGTCTCTCAGGAGTTGTTCTTACTTCCCAGACCAATTCCCCAGACCCAATTGTGTGCGCCTCACTCCTCTGAGCACCTGCACTCCCCTCTGGAGTGTATCTTCTCTTAGACACAGGTTAAATGAAAGTGTCCAAGCAACATCGATTCCTCCATCTTTAAATTA